>JACEFZ010006258.1:257500-275000 GCA_014155875.1 Cepaea nemoralis | reverse complement strand
CTGCGGCTCTTTCGGCAGGACGTTATGCTGAAAGACCCATTTGGGATAAACCCAGGTGCATTGAAGACGACCATCTTACCTTTGAAAATCTTCTGTCTGTCTGTCTGTCTGTCTGTCTGTCTGTCTGTCTGTCTGTCTGTCTGTCTGTCTGTTCCTCTCTCTCTCTCGCTCTCTCTCTCTCTCTCTCCCTCTCTCTCTCTCTCTCACACACACACACACACACACACACACACACACACACAGATACAGACACATTTTGACTACTGCTCTACAATCTGTGACGGTTGTTCCAATTCAATCACCAAGCGGCTTTACTCACACCAGAAACGGGCTATGAGTTTAATTTATAGTAAACACGTACCTGATAATCCTAGCCTATATAAACACCTTCAGTTACTACCTCAAATGCCTACTTTTCAACAGGGCGAAACTAATTCACAAGATCCTACATCGGAGTGACCCAAATTACGTTTGGCCATTGTTTAAGTATAATGCAAGACACAGTAAACGACTAAATATATTACACATCCCGAGGTCTAGGGCAGACTTATACAAAACAAGCTTAGCGTACTCCGCAGCTCATATGTGGAACAATCTTCCACAAGAAATTAAAGACATCATCTATCCCTATACATATAATCGCAAATTATTCGAACAGTGTCATTACAGATTACTTTCCCTCTTAATAATAATAATAATAATAATAATAATAATAATAATAATAATAATAATAATAAAACCATAGTATAACAGCCAGTCCCTTTTTGGTAGACCAGTATATTCCCCATAGCTAATAACAATTGCCACATCAGTCATTAATTTTAGTGTGTCATGTAGTAGTGATTTTGGCATTTTCCCCATGCCTTTACAATGCATATCTTTAATATTGCTGTTGTTCTCTGTTAACCTCGAATGTTGTGTGGATGAAATAATGTATGAAAGAGAGTGATAGAAGGGCAGAATGTTAGACGGGCCTGCGTGCCCAATTATTAACCCTTTGAAAATAAAGTGTGTTCGTTTGTTAGTTCTCTTTAATTCGTAATCCTCCATACCGCGTTCCAAACTGATTTGGAAGCAGACCATTTTGTGTTGGTTCCCATGCAAAGGTATGAATTTCCGGTCGATCCGTAAGCAATGGCAAACTACTGAACGTACACTTACCCAGGAATTATAAACAGCCAAAAATGCTGTAGTTGACTGACACATACTGTAAAGGATATGCAAAAAACTTTTTAAACTTTCTCTTTTTTCTTCTTCATGAACGCTTGATAATATTGCCTCCACAGACTCGCCTCCTGGTCTTTTATTTAAGACCTCTCGCAGATTTGTGCCTTTGATTGGGGTCTTAACTCAGAAAAACTCCAGCCGAGGAGCACGCCCCGGAGGATAGTACCCGGATTACCTGTGGGCGTTGTTCACGTGACCTCATCAGGCTGATTAATAAATACAAGGTCACGAACCAGGCCAGACGTCAGTGTTTGGTTTGGGGTTACATCACTGGGTCCTGTGAAATGGAAAGTGGCGATTAATGAAGATGGATAACTCGGATAGTTGCGGATTTTTACCCGGATGGAGTTGTCGCGAAGTGGCCAGGGGAATCAGTATGGGTGACGTGTCAACTGTCTTTGATCGTGGCTTCCGTCCGAGGGCTAAGAATTGTGGGATACGTGACCTAGTAGAGGTCACTTCCTGTGGGGGATGTTGTAGTGGCGGGGTAGTATGCGCATTTGTTTGCCAGTAACTTGGCCCGTGGTTCAAGCCGCATTAGTTGTGCGACTCTCAGTTCATCCATCCTTACCATGTACATCCATATTCCGTATTTATTGGTTAAGGTAAATGATAAAAAGAAGGGAGTCTCCGGGGCGAAGTTGTCAAGCCGTTTGCATCGCGCAACGAAGGTTGTGGGTTCGATTCCGGGCTATGTCTTTCGGTTCACGAGTACATTTTTCTCTGAGACTCCTAGGGGTCGTAGCTGGAGCTACGGGGTTCGTGCTTGGTCCGACGCTTTCGGTAGGCCACCATTACGGAAAGAGACCGAGCTATATGGGTTAAAACTCGGTGTAATGAAGTCGTTTCCCGCGACTTTAAAGACTTTGTTATAGATAAAAAGGACACAGCAGAGCTTTTACCTTGAACTTTTTCATTGCCGAAGGATTATCGCCACATGCTACATGTGACCTCCCATTTGTATAGAAGGACGCTATATCGCCTACTAGGATCCTCGTGTTATTTGTTTTGTTACGTGGAATATTCCACAACTGCAATGTTCAGTGAACGGAAATTTCCATTATAATATTTGTTCCTTTGATTGTGTGCCATGTTTGGTGCAAACCTACTTTTGTTTGGCACTGAATCAGTTAAACAAAGACACCATTAACAAAATACTGCACTATTTCTTGCCTGGTATATTTCACTACATCTCGTCAGGTGTGTACTGCAGGGTTATATATCAAGTAATGTGAGAACATGAATGATACTATGTCTGAAATATGATGTACATGGTCGCTGACATTGCACGAATGTGTAGAATGTTTTATCCATCGAAGTCTAACACTTAGCAGGAAGTCCTTCTGTTTACATTGTAACGGCTGCAATCGACTAATAGATGCTGTTTTGATATATATGAGCACGCGATTATTGTTCGGAGAATACAGTTTACGAATTGCTGTCTGCTTGTTAATGCCGTGGTTGGTACTCAGCAAATGTTCCGTGGCGGATTAAGTTAATTGAAATAATTGAATCCGTTATGTTAATTGAATGTTGTCTATAAGACGACACACCAACCCCAGCATTGTTTGTGATTTTTAAAAGCAATTTTACAATTGGCAGTTTGCCACAGTTTTATAATTCCCGACACACCAAGCCCAGGGTTCGAAAATCAACCGCGGGCGATAGATCAATTTTAAACATTTGCCATTAAACATTCCCATAAAACATTCGCCATTAAATATTCGCCATTTATCATTCCCCATTAAACATTCGCTATTAAACACTCGCCATGAAACATTCGCCATAATCATTTGCCATTACACTTTCCCATTACACATTCTACAGTAAATAATCGCTATTTCAACTCTATGGCATCTAGCATATGATCACTTGATCAAGCATGACGCTCCGGCCGTTTCGGAGAGGATAAAAGACCTGGCTAATACTACCTATTGATTGTATAGTTGGCCGCGCAGAGCGGAACAATTGAATGAGTCATCAAATCACGAGAACTAGAACGGTAAGCCTTACTACAACACGATCACAGGTAGCAAAATGAACGTTTCGGCAATAGACTTCGTCAGTACACAAACAACAAACACACGCCGATACAGCTGCATGAAAACTCTACATAAAATTATACAGTGTGTAAGTAAAGTCACACTACACTTTCTATGTAAAACAGATTTGAAAAATTCTTTCTTCCGTTGATGACACCATTCTGTTGGAGTGCAAAGAATTACTCCAGCAGACGACAGCCATTCGCTGCATATTGCTTCACGATGAACTGTGGAGCACATATTTTGATGTCATCATGTACTTCATTTTTCACATTTGTTCTACGTACAAAGTGTAGTGACACAAATAGCCTGTGTATATATATTTCTAAGTTACTACTTTGTTTCCTTGTTATGGACTTAACATCCAGTAAACATATCCGTACTGCAATGAATATATCAGCCTTGTCCATGCTTCTTACCGCTTGCCTTGGTGCATTATCTGCCAGCTGGTCAGCGCTTTCGTTACCCCTTACTCCGGTATGTACGGGTGTGGTAAATCCAGGTAAGTGACGGGGTAAAAAAGGTTTGAATCCTGACGTTTCCTTTACTTTAAGTGTCCTATTGTCTTGATCGCTCTATAATATCTACATCTTTGGATGTCAGCACGGCTAAATGGATAAGAGCTTTCGTTCTTAAACTGCCGGTGTGCTGATGCCGAGGTAGCGGGTTCAACCCCTACACCGATCAGTTGGACTAAAATGTTGACTTCTCGTCCTTAACTTTCGGACTAAATTACAAGTATCTCTGAAGTCGGCGAGGGACACTGGTAATAGGGGAAGCTAATCCACACACAACAATAAATCCACTTCACTAGAAGTAGTAGCACGCGTGTGGACTATGTTTGAGTTCAAAGCCAGCCAAAGAACAACAAGAAAGGTCTCTTACAATTTCCTTCCTTTTCAGAACCTAGCCACCTGGACACCAAAGCCAGCCAAAGAACAACAAGAAAGGTCTCTTACAATTTCCTTCCTTTTCAGAACCTAGCGACCTGGACACCAAAGAATCATACTTCAGAACTAAACACCCAGTTTTCCAGAGGAATCACATCCAACAAACCAACTCCACCATGTAGACACCTCGCTCTTCATATAATATCAAGGGTTACAACAATAAGGAAGAGACAAACAACTCTCTTTGATTATGTGATGAGAAGAGAGCATTGGAGAACATCGTGATGGCTGGAAAATCAAAGGGGAAGAGAGGTAGAGGCAGACCAAGAGAAATGGTGCTGGATGGATTGAGATGATGGCGTGGATGAATATCATCAGCAGAGTTGATCCAGAACACCAAAAACCGAGATCTGTGGAGAGACATGAACGCCGACGCCAGCTGGCAGGGCACTTGATGATGATGATGATGGATGCCACCTACTTACTCTATTAGTTTAAAATTAACCTACATCAACTAGCTAGGTTGAACTCCCAATGGAGATTTAACCCCAAACATTCTAGACACCAGCATTCTTACAGGTCTTTCTAATTCAATTACACTGTACTTCTTTTTGACACGACTGTCCTACCAAGTCCCTTTCCTTATATATAAATATTTATCCAAGACAATTGTCAACAAACATCTTATTTCATTAGTCGGTTTTAACTTATCTTTATCCCTTCATTAGATGACAGGTCTAAGTTATTTTTTTAACCGCCGTACTAGACTAGAATGAAACAGATCAGGGGTTCTGAAATTGTATAGAGCTTGAATACTAACTTTATTATTTCGGTTATTCAAAAAAGAGTGTTGAAGTGGTGCATAGAACCTGTACTTTTGTATGGATGTGAAGCTTGGACGATGAGCAGACAAACTGAGAAACATCTTAGGCAGTAGGTATGTGGTCACAGAGGTGTTTCCAAGGCACCAGGGCCGGGTTATATACTGGCCAAGACCTATTGACGCGTCCTCGTCGAGCGTCCTGGGCCACAGGTCCCTTCGGGGTCCTGGCTAAAGTCAGTAGGATCGCCGATTCCTCCGAAGTCGGAGAGTGTCTGCCTGTACGGCGAGGAACCACCAGTCTGCACACCAATAAGCCAGACATGGGACAACGGATACTCACGCAAACATCAGGTCCTGTAAGACATCACACTGATGGTGGACAACAGGATGCCTTCATCCGACACACAGGACTTCGCGTTGGAGCTGAAGCCAACGAACACAAGCAAGCAAGCATATACAAAGAATACCAAGGACAGACAGAAGAAACCAATGAGCAAGTCCTACAATAAGCAAAAAAAAAAAAAAAAAAACCGTAAACTGATTAGAGACATTATATGTAGACAGTCAAATTCTTTTGGGCACGTTAAGAGACGAAATAGACTAGAGAAGTTGGTGACAACTTGCAAGATTGAGGGACAAAGAACACGAGGAAGCCAGAGAAGTACATATTTGGTTGCTTGACCAAGTGGCATGTTCGGGACAAGAACACAGAGCTGATCTACGACTCAGGTGATCATGTGTGATGGCGACACATGACACTCTACATTTACCTGTGTGGCACATGATGAATTAAATTTAGAGTTGTCTCCATCTGGAACGCAGATCTATTCAATCAATCAATCAATCAATCAATCAATCAGATACCGTCTCCACAATGAAGGTTGGCTGCAATGGATCTCCAAAACTGTCTGTCAATCGCCCTGACTGTACATTCTGTCAGACTGATATCCGTCCATCTCTTGGTTTTATCTTCCCACTTGTACTGTTGTATACATCTTGCTCAATTGCTCTCAACCTTGCCCTCCAGTATGGTTTTTATAAGAGTATAATGTCTTTGAACGTGGCTGAAATATTTCACTTGCCTCTTTTGTATTTCTTTCATCAACTCTCTTTTCATTCCCAGTTTTTCTAGACCCTCTGTATTTGATTGCGTTTGTTTGCATGACTCGCCATTTCACTCGACCACCAGAGTAATGGATCAGCTCAGTCTGCCATCATTTGTTATTATGTGGCTTTTTTTTTTTTTGTAAATCGAAATTCAGCTTTGCATGGATTTGAACACAACACCACCGCAACCGCAGGCGAGCGTGCTAGTCAATGCGGATGTCGTAGTGCTGAACTTGACTAAAATGTAACTGGAAGTAGAAATATGTCTTTGAATCATGGATTCTCAGAATTAGCTGTACTAGGGAACTTTACACCAGACTAATGATTGCCAGGATCTCTTCTCGAAAACAGTTAACAGATAGATTATTTGGTTTTTTCGGGATTTGAAATTTAAACATTGAGCACACAACCCACTACTGGCAATGCTGATCGTATTCTGGTATGAACCTAAGGCATATCCACGTCAATATGGAAGCACTATGGAAGTTAACAGATAGTGTGGTTGGCTGGGTGACAGTGTGGCTGGTTGACTGGTTGGTTTGTTGTAGATACGTAGATTCATTGAAGAATCAACTCATCAAAAGTTTGATGAAGTCACGTAGGTTGGTAGATAGTTATGTTTTTTGGTTGCCTGTCTGCTTGTTGATTGGTTTGTGGATTGGTGTATTGTCCAGTTATTTAGTTGGTAGGTTGTGTGATTCGCTGGTTGCTTTGTTGGTAGGTTATTGCTTAATTGATTGGTGCTTTTTTGTTTGTTTGTTGGTTGTTTGGTTGATTGATTGGCAGGATAGGTGGTTGTTTGGCTAATTGGCTGGTTGTTTGGTTGATTAGTTGGTTGTTTGGTTGATTGATTGGCAGTTTAGTTGGTTGTTTGGTTAATTGGCTGGTTGTTTGGTTGATTGGGTGGTTGGTGGTTTGACTGATTGGCAAGATCGTAGGTTGTTTGATTGATTGGCTGGTTGTTGTGTTGACTGGTTGGTTGTTTGGTTGATTGATTGTCAGAATATTTAGGATTGTTTGGTTGATTGTTTGGTTGATTGGCTGGTTGTTTGGTTGAGTGAGTGGTTAGTGGCTTGACTGATTGGCAGGATCGTTGGTTGTTTGATTGATTGGCTGGTTATTTGGTTGATTGATTGATTGTTAGCTGACCCCAATTTTCTTGTTACAAACCAGTCAATTCTGTAGGGCTGATGTAGAGCATCGGACGCCTTGACTTCCCAAGAGATTTCCTGGTGCACAGTTTAGGCTGGGGTCAACCTGGGAGGCCACGATTACGATTCTACCCCCGGAATCTCGTGCCCAAAGGATATAGAATATCATAGTAACTTAGAACTGCCCGTTACACCTAGTGACTCCATTTGTGCTTGAGATGAGTTGAGATGAGATGAGATGAGTTAAGTTGAGTTAGCTGAGATGAGATGAGATGGGCTGAGCTGATATGAGTTGAGTTGAGAGGAGGTGAGCTGACATGAGTTTAGTTGAGATGAGGTGAGATGAGATGAGGTGAATCGAACTGAGTTGAGATGAGATTAGTTGAGATAATAAGAGTTAAGTTGAGTTGAGTTGAGTTAAGATGAGATGAGTTGAGCTGACATGATTTGAGTTGAGATGAGGTGGGATGAGATGAGTTGAGTTGAGTTGAGCTGAAATGAGATGAGTTGAGTTGAGATTAAATGGATTTAGTTCAGATGAGATGAGATGAGATGAGATGAGTTGAGATGAGTTGAATCGAGATGATATGAGCTGAATGAAGTTGAGCTGAATTGAGCTGAGTTGAATTGAATTGAGTTAAGTTGAGTTGAGTTGAGCTGAGATGAGTTGAGTTGAGATGAGCTGAGCTTGAGATGAGATGAGTTTAGTTTAGTTGAGATGAGTTTAACTTGAACTAAGTTGAGTTGGGTTGAGTCAAGAACAGACTTCACACTCTTGGGACATTTCCATACACGCCCCATCGTCATCATCAACAGCCAACGAAGAATCCCAATACTAATGCAACCAGTTTCAATTAGATTACATCTGCGTGTGACCCTTCCTCGGTGAACTGAGTCTCGGCCATATCCCGTGGTCACTCGCTGCCTCACCATTGTCTCGAGGCAACGGTGGCCCCGACGGGTACTACAAGTTAAGAACCGCTTCGAAAGAATCCCGTGCGAGTGGCAAAATGCACCTGTCCAAATGTGGCGACTCGCAGACGCCATTTCGCCAGCATCTTCCTAAAGAACTCGCTTTCCGCCATTGAACGCAGTTAATATGCGTCACTTCCTTGACAACGAAACACAGCAACCATTGGGAATTAATGCACCTTTTCTCCTAACTATAACTTCAAGAAAAAAATAAACCCCGCTTAAAATGGCGAAAGCAAATTTATACAACTTGTGTTATTATCTCCCAAAAAATGCCGGCAGCCATTCGTAGCTCAAAGCACTCGTATCTTATTGCTCAATTAAAAAAATAAATTAGAAAGTTCCATTTTCATATGTTCCTTACAGACGAGGAGATCGTTTCTGGGAATACCGCGTGCCACGTGCTGGAATTTGATTGGGCAGCACACAAATTCCAGAAATGAAGTTTAAAAATAAGAAGTATCAAATATGTTTATTGTCTTAAGCTGTGTGATGTGGGAGATGCCATTGTGGTTCGTCTCATTCGCCGGCTGTTGCTGCATTGATGGCCAGAAGCAACTATCTAGGCCAGACTGTATCTCAAAGACACACACAAATAAAGCTGGAATCACCGGGTTATATATTTGTTGATGAAAGTCCTGTCTTTTCTTTACATGTGAAATATTTATTCAGCATGCGTCTTTCTGTTCCTGCACGTTTTCTTGTTGCTGGTTCCGATCTGTGGCAGTTTGATTTTCTTTTAATTTTTCCTGTTATTTCTTTAGTTCTGGAATTGTGAATTATTTCTGTATTTATTTCGTTTTTGTTTCGTGATTATATCTGTCATTTCGTTTGCGTGTGCGTGTTTGTTATTTTTTCCTTCCGTCTTTTCGCATGTCCCTTGGTTTGTTGTGCTTGTCTCTACATTTAAGTTTTTATTTTGGCAACAAAACTAGCAATTTGGCTCTTCGTTATTGTACATAAAATTGTCTGTCTGTTTGTCTATCCTTATTTCTTTCTTTCTTTCTTTCTTTCTTTCTTTCTTTCTTTCTTTCTTTCTTTCTTTCACTATCTTTTACTTGTTAAATTGTATCCAGCTGTCTGTTTGCTTGTTCGTCAGTCTGGCTGTCTGTCTGGCTAGCTCTCCATCTGTCTGTCTGTCCGTCCGGAGAATATCAACATCTTCATTGTCCTTATCATCAACTATTTTGCTAACATTATAATCATCGCCACAGTCATCAGCATCGTTGTAGTCATTAACCTCAACATCACCATAATCATTATCATCATCAGCTTTAATCATTACTATAAGTGTCGTCATCATCATGATTATCAATTATCATCACCATCAACATCATCAACATTATCATCGCCTTCGTCCTCGTCAACATGGACACAGTCAACGTCATCATCGTCATAGACGTCCACGTCATCATATTCATCATCATCTGTATCAAGTTCATCATTATCACTGCCGACTTCGTCATCCTTATCAACATCTTAGTCGTCGTCATCATCATCATAATCACCGTCATCATAATCATAATCACCATCATCATCATCATCAACACCATCATCATCATCTCAAATGTATCTGTCAGTCTATCTGTGTCTGCTCTGTTAGACTATCATTTCTTTCGTCTGTTTGTTTATTTTTCGATTTTTCTTCCATATCCATTTGTCTGTCTGTTCTTACATCTGTATGTTTGTCTCTCTATTTAACACGCAAAAAAAGCAAAAATTACACCCCACCCCATGTATGAGTGATAGAAGGGTAGAAAGTTACACGAGCCTGAATGCCCAATTTTTACCCTTTTGAAAATTAAGTTTGTTCGCTCGTTCTTTCGTTCGTTCACTCGGACACACACACACACACACACACACACACACACACACACACACACACACACAACACACACAAACGCATGCAAGCACGCACGCACGCACACACACACACACACACACAAACACACACACACACACACACAGACACAAACACACACACACACACACACACACCAAGAAACCCCCCGCTTTAAACAAACGCCGATGCCAATGAAGCCTCTCCGTTTGTCCCCCAACCACCCTAACCAAACAACAATTGTCAACTGAGTAAACAGAACAGAATTCCCACTCAAACGTTACCAAAAACACAACAGCAACACATGACGGCTTGGATCCGGCGCGGTCGGTCGCCCACATTTGACAAGCAGCGGTAAAACAGCGGGTCCCCCCGTCCGCCTAGAAAGCGGAGACGGCCGTGAGCTGTACTAATTTGACGTCTTGCCACTGGCCCGTGCTGGCGGTTCTGGGTTGCTGCTCACGCGGAGAAACGTCACATGTGCACATCAATTACCTGAGCTTGTTGGGGGACCTTGCAGTATGCAACAAACGGTCAGCGGAAGCGCTTCAGTCTTGGATTCTGTATATTTAGCTTTTTCAACGGTTTGCTCTTTTTTATATACCTTTGAAAAAATGTCGAAGTCGCCAGGAACTCCAGGATGGAAATTAGAATGTCGACAGCTGTCGGCTGGTTGTGAACATACTACAAGGAGCTTTCACAGCTGTCGGCTGGTTGTGAACATACTACAAGGAGCTTTCACAGCTGTCGGCTGGTTGTGAACATACTACAAGGAGCTTTCACAGCTGTCGGCTGGTTGTGAACATACTACAGGGAGCTTTCACAGCTGTCGGGCTGGTTGTGAACATACTAAAAGGGAGCTTTCACAGCTGTCGGCTGGTTGTGAACATACTACAAGGAGCTTTCACAGCTGTCGGCTGGTTGTGAACATACTACAAGGAGCTTTCACAGCTGTCGGCTGGTTGTGAACATACTACAAGGAGCTTTCACAGCTGTCGGCTGGTTGTGAACATACTACAAGGAGCTTTCACAGCTGTCGGCTGGTTGTGAACATACTACAAGGAGCTTTCACAGCTGTCGGCTGGTTGTGAACATACTACAAGGAGCTTTCACAGCTGTCGGCTGGTTGTGAACATACTACAAGGAGCTTTCACAGCTGTCGGCTGGTTGTGAACATACTACAAGGAGCTTTCACAGCTGTCGGCTGGTTGTGAACATACTACAAGGAGCTTTCACAGCTGTCGGCTGGTTGTGAACATACTACAAGGAGCTTTCACAGCTGTCGGCTGGTTGTGAACATACTACAAGGAGCTTTCACAGCTGTCGGCTGGTTGTGAACATACTACAAGGAGCTTTCACAGCTGTCGGCTGGTTGTGAACATACTACAAGGAGCTTTCACAGCTGTCGGCTGGTTGTGAACATACTACAAGGAGCTTTCACAGCTGTCGGCTGGTTGTGAACATACTACAAGGAGCTTTCACAGCTGTCGGCTGGTTGTGAACATACTACAAGGAGCTTTCACAGCTGTCGGCTGGTTGTGAACATACTACAAGGAGCTTTCACAGCTGTCGGCTGGTTGTGAACATACTACAAGGAGCTTTCACAGCTGTCGGCTGGTTGTGAACATACTACAAGGAGCTTTCACAGCTGTCGGCTGGTTGTGAACATACTACAAGGAGCTTTCACAGCTGTCGGCTGGTTGTGAACATACTACAAGGAGCTTTCACAGCTGTCGGCTGGTTGTGAACATACTACAAGGAGCTTTCACAGCTGTCGGCTGGTTGTGAACATACTACAAGGAGCTTTCACAGCTGTCGGCTGGTTGTGAACATACTACAAGGAGCTTTCACAGCTGTCGGCTGGTTGTGAACATACTACAAGGAGCTTTCACAGCTGTCGGCTGGTTGTGAACATACTACAAGGAGCTTTCACAGCTGTCGGCTGGTTGTGAAACATACTACAAGGAGCTTTCCACAGCTGTCCGGCTGGTTGTGAACATACTACAAGGAGCTTTCAACAGCTGTCGGCTGGTTGTGAACATACTACAAGGAGCTTTCACAGCTGTCGGCTGGTTGTGAACATACTACAAGGAGCTTTCACAGCTGTCGGCTGGTGTGAGAACATACTACAAGGAGCTTGCACAGCTGTCGGCTGGTTGTGAACATACTTACAAGGAGCTTTCACAGCTGTCGGCTGGTTGTGAACATACTACAAGGAGCTTTCACAGCTGTCGGCTGGTTGTGAACATACTACAAGGAGCTTTCACAGCTGTCGGCTGGTTGTGAAACATACTACAAGGAGCTTATCACCGCACAGCTGTCGGCTGGTTTGTGGAACATACTACAAGGTGAGCTTTCACAGCTGCTTCGTCTGGTTGTGAACATACTACAAGGAGCTTTCACAGCTGTCGGCTGGTTGTGAACATACTACAAGGAGCTTTCACAGCTGTCGGCTGGTTGTGAACATACTACAAGGAGCTTTCACAGCTGTCGGCTGGTTGTGAACATACTACAAGGAGCTTTCACAGCTGTCGGCTGGTTGTGAACATACTACAAGGAGCTTTCACAGCTGTCGGCTGGTTGTGAACATACTACAAGGAGCTTTCACAGCTGTCGGCTGGTTGTGAACATACTACAAGGAGCTTTCACAGCTGTCGGCTGGTTGTGAACATACTACAAGGAGCTTTCACAGCTGTCGGCTGGTTGTGAACATACTACAAGGAGCTTTCACAGCTGTCGGCTGGTTGTGAACATACTACAAGGAGCTTTCACAGCTGTCGGCTGGTTGTGAACATACTACAAGGAGCTTTCACAGCTGTCGGCTGGTTGTGAACATACTACAAGGAGCTTTCACAGCTGTCGGCTGGTTGTGAACATACTACAAGGAGCTTTCACAGCTGTCGGCTGGTTGTGAACATACTACAAGGAGCTTTCACAGCTGTCGCTGGTTGTGAACATACTACAAGGAGCTTTCACAGCTGTCGGCTGGTGTGAACATACTACAAGGAGCTTTCACAGCTGTCGGCTGGTTGTGAACATACACAAGGAGCTTTCACAGCTGTCGGCTGGTTGTGAACATACTACAAGGAGCTTTCACAGCTGTCGGCTGGTTGTGAACATACTACAAGGAGCTTTCACAGCTGTCGGCATGGTTGTGAACATACTACAAGGAGCTTTCACAGCTGTCGGCTGGTTGTGAACATACTAACAAGGAGCTTTCACAGCTGTCGGCTGGTTGTGAACATACTACAAGGAGCTTTCACAGCTGTCGGCTGTTTTTGGAACATACTACAAGGAGCTTTCCACAGCTGTCGGCTGGTTGTGAACATACTACAAGGAGCTTCACAGCTGTCGGCTGTTGTGAACATACTACAAGGAGCTTTCACAGCTGTCGGCTGGTTGTGAACATACTACAAGGAGCTTTCACAGCTGTCGGCTGGTTGTGAACATACTACAAGGAGCTTTCACAGCTGTCGGCTGGTTGTGAACATACTACAAGGAGCTTTCACAGCTGTCGGCTGGTTGTGACATACTACAAGGAGCTTTCACAGCTGTCGGCTGGTTGTGAACATACTACAAGGAGCTTTCACAGCTGTCGGCTGGTTGTGAACATACTACAAGGAGCTTTCACAGCTGTCGGCTGGTTGTGAACATACTACAAGGAGCTTTCACAGCTGTCGGCTGGTTGTGAACATACTACAAGGAGCTTTCACAGCTGTCGGCTGGTTGTGAACATACTACAAGGAGCTTCACAGCTGTCGGCTGGTTGTGAACATACTACAAGGAGCTTTCACAGCTGTCGGCTGGTTGTGAACATACTACAAGGAGCTTTCACAGCTGTCGGCTGGTTGTGAACATACACAGGAGCTTTCACAGCTGTCGGCTGGTTGTGAACATACTACAAGGAGCTTCACAGCTGTCGGCTTGGTTGTGAACATACTACAAGGAGCTTCACAGCTGTCGGCGGTTGTGAACATACTACAAGGAGCTTTCACAGCTGTCGGCTGGTTGTGAACATACTACAAGGAGCTTTCACAGCTGTCGGCTGGTTGTGAACATACTACAAGGAGCTTTCACAGCTGTCGGCTGGTTGTGAACATACTACAAGGAGCTTTCACAGCTGTCGGCTGGTTGTGAACATACTACAAGGAGCTTTCACAGCTGTCGGCTGGTTGTGAACATACTACAAGGAGCTTTCACAGCTGTCGGCTGGTTGTGAACATACTACAAGGAGCTTTCACAGCTGTCGGCTGGTTGTGAACATACTACAAGGAGCTTTCACAGCTGTCGGCTGGTTGTGAACATACTACAAGGAGCTTTCACAGCTGTCGGCTGGTTGTGAACATACTACAAGGAGCTTTCACAGCTGTCGGCTGGTTGTGAACATACTACAAGGAGCTTTCACAGCTGTCGGCTGGTTGTGAACATACTACAAGGAGCTTTCACAGCTGTCGGCTGGTTGTGAACATACTACAAGGAGCTTTCACAGCTGTCGGCTGGTTGTGAACATACTACAAGGAGCTTTCACAGCTGTCGGCTGGTTGTGAACATACTACAAGGAGCTTTCACAGCTGTCGGCTGGTTGTGAACATACTACAAGGAGCTTTCACAGCTGTCGGCTGGTTGTGAACATACTACAAGGAGCTTTCACAGCTGTCGGCTGGTTGTGAACATACTACAAGGAGCTTTCACAGCTGTCGGCTGGTTGTGAACATACTACAAGGAGCTTTCACAGCTGTCGGCTGGTTTGTGAACATATTACAGGAGCTTTCACAGCTGTCGGCTGGTTGTGAACATACTACAAGGAGCTTTCACAGCTGTCGGCTGGTTGTGAACATACTACAAGGAGCTTTCACAGCTGTCGGCTGGTTGTGAACATACTACAAGGAGCTTTCACAGCTGTCGGCTGGTTGTGAACATACTACAAAGGAGCTTCACAGCTGTCGGCTGGGTTGTGAACATACTACAAGGAGCTTCACAGCTGTCGGCTGGTTGTGAACATACTACAAGGAGCTTTCACAGCTGTCGGCTGGTTGTGAACATACTACCAGGAGCTTATCACAGCTGTCGGCTGGGTTGTGAACATATACTACAAGGAGCATTTCACAGCTGTCGGCTGGTTGTGAACATACTACAAGGAGCTTTCACAGCTGTCGGCTGGTTGTGAACATACTACAAGGAGCTTTCACAGCTGTCGGCTGGTTGTGAACATACTACAAGGAGCTTTCACAGCTGTCGGCTTGGTTGTGACATACTACAAGGAGCTTTCACAGCTGTCGGCTGGTTTTGACATACTACAAGGAGCTTGTTCACAGCTGTCGGCTGGTTGTGAACATACTACAAGGAGCTTTCACAGCTGTCGGATGGTTGGTGACCATACTACAAGGAGCTTTCACAGCTGTCGCTGGTTGTGAACATACTACAAGGAGCTTTCACAGCTGTCGGCTGGTTGTGAACATACTACAAGGAGCTTTCACAGCTGTCGGCTGGTTGTGAACATACTACAAGGAGCTTTCACAGCTGTCGGCTGGTTGTGAACATACTACAAGGAGCTTTCACAGCTGTCGGCTGGTTGTGAACATACTACAAGGAGCTTTCACAGCTGTCGGCTGGTTGTGAACATACTACAAGGAGCTTTCACAGCTGTCGGCTGGTTGTGAACATACTACAAGGAGCTTTCACAGCTGTCGGCTGGTTGTGAACATACTACAAGGAGCTTTCACAGCTGTCGGCTGGTTGTGAACATACTACAAGGAGCTTTCACAGCTGTCGGCTGGTTGTGAACATACTACAAGGAGCTTTCACAGCTGTCGGCTGGTTGTGAACATACTACAAGGAGCTTTCACAGCTGTCGGCTGGTTGTGAACATACTACAAGGAGCTTTCACAGCTGTCGGCTGGTTGTGAACATACTACAAGGAGCTTTCACAGCTGTCGGCTGGTTGTGAACATACTACAAGGAGCTTTCACAGCTGTCGGCTGGTTGTGAACATACTACAAGGAGCTTTCACAGCTGTCGGCTGGTTGTGAACATACTACAAGGAGCTTTCACAGCTGTCGGCTGGTTGTGAACATACTACAAGGAGCTTTCACAGCTGTCGGCTGGTTGTGAACATACTACAAGGAGCTTTCACAGCTGTCGGCTGGTTGTGAACATACTACAAGGAGCTTTCACAGCTGTCGGCTGGTTGTGAACATACTACAAGGAGCTTTCACAGCTGTCGGCTGGTTGTGAACATACTACAAGGAGCTTTCACAGCTGTCGGCTGGTTGTGAACATACTACAAGGAGCTTTCACAGCTGTCGGCTGGTTGTGAACATACTACAAGGAGCTTTCACAGCTGTCGGCTGGTTGTGAACATACTACAAGGAGCTTTCACAGCTGTCGGCTGGTTGTGAACATACTACAAGGAGCGTTCACAGCTGGTCGGCTGGTTGTGACCATACTACAAGGGAGCTTCACAAGCTGTCGGCTTGTGGTTGTGAACATACTACAAGGAGCTTTCACAGCTGTCGGCCGGGTTGTCGAAACATACATCACAGAGGAGCTTTCACAGCTGTCGGCGTGGTTGTGAAACATACTACAAGGAGCTTCACAGCTGGTCGGCTGGTTGTGAACATACTACAAGGAGCTTTCATCACGCTTGTCGGCTGGTTGTGAAACAATACTACAAAGAGAGCTTTCACAGCTGTCGGCTGGTTGGTGAAACAATACTACCAAGGAGCTTTACACAGCTGATCGGCCTGGGTTGTGAACGAGAAAAGATACTACAAGGAGCTTATTCACAGCGTGTCCGGCTGGTTGTGAACATACTACAAGGAGCTTGCACAGTGCTGGCGGCTGTAAAATTGTAAAGACCCATACTACAAGGAAGCTTTCAACAGCTGTCGGCTGGTTGTGAACATACTACAAGGAGCTTTCACAGCTGTCGGCTGGTTTGTGAACATACTACAAGGAGCTTTCACAGCTGTCGCTGGTTGTGAACATACTACAAGGAGCATTCACAGCTGTCGGCTGGTTGTGAACATACTAACAAGGAGCATTCACAGCTGTCGGCTGGTTGTGAACATATTACAAGGAGCTTTCACAGCTGTCGGCTGGTTGTGAACATACTACAAGGAGCTTTCACAGCTTGTCGGCTGGTTGTGAACATACTACACAGGAGCTTTCACAGCTGTCGGCTGGTTGTGAACATACTACAAGGAGCATTCACAGCTGTCGGCTGGTTGTGAACTACTACAAGGAGCATTCACAGCTTGTCGGCTGGTTGTGAACATATTACAAGGAGCTTTCACAGCTGTCGGCTGGTTGTGAACATACTACAAGGAGCTTTCACAGCTGTCGGCTGGTTTGTGAACATACTACAAGGAGCTTTCACAGCTGTCGGCTGGTTTGTGAACATACTACAAGGAGCTTTCACAGCTGTCGGCTGGTTGTGAACATACTAC
>JACEFZ010006258.1:227500-252500 GCA_014155875.1 Cepaea nemoralis | reverse complement strand
TTGTTTTTGTTGTTGTTGCTGCTGCTGCTGTCGCTCGGTTTGAACGTAAGCGTAGTCCATACCCGTGCTACTACTCCTAGTAGCCGCGGACTAATTTTTGCGTGTGGATTAGCTTTCCCTATTGCCATTCCCTCGCCATAGGCAACTTCTGAAGTACATGTAATTTACGTCGCCATGCTGTCTTCTCTATGGTAGTATAAGTATAATGAGAAGAACAGGATTAAAGAGCATCGTAACCGCTGGAAATACTAGCGGTATAAGAGCCAGTGACGATCAGAGAGAAGTAAATGAACGAATGAACGAACGAACACACTTTATTTCCAAAGGGTTAAGAATTGGGCACGCAGGCCCGTGTGACATTCTGCCGTTTTTATCTAATTCCTCTAATATCATTCATCACTTATAAAGCTAATGTTAGACAACGACAGAACAATATGCATTAAAACGCATGAAAATAATCAATAATACATGACTTACTAAAACAATGTTTAACATGGCCTTTATAACTTCCCGAGGTAGGTGCACAGTTCGCAGCGACTGCACTAGCCAGGTGATCTGAATTCCTCAGACTCAAGACATCCCTGCCCTACACTGCAAAGTACTATAGGCAGCAGATGACAGTTTTTTTTTACAGGTGTAACATAGCATACATATATGTATGTTTATTATACTAGTTATCATTTGAGATGTTTTATTATGTACTGAGATAGTGTTCAAATAGGTTTGCTACTGTACGTATACTTTTCTCCGTAATCTCGTATACTCTCGTAAGTAACGTGACGACGGTGAGAATCGGCAGTGGTATTAATCGCATTGGTAACTTACGGGGTATGTGAGCCGGCCGCTCAGAAAGCAATGGCAAACTACTGAGCGTAATCTTGCCAAGAAATCAACAATCAGCTGAAAGATGCTGATGTTGACAGCAATGTCATGTAAAGGATATGCACACAAAAAAACTACGTATAGTGATCGGTGGTGTCTTTGATTTCATGTGGAAGATTGATGGAGGACTGCCATGGATAGCTTTTCTTCTTCTCCATTCCTTTTTCAAGGGTTGTACATCACACCTTTTTAAGCACATTATAAGTCGGTGCGCACGGCTTCTTAATGCATTTATGTTTACTTGCCTACCAATTTTGCCAAGGAAGTGGCCGCACGATCTACTCTTTGCGATTTTCAACTACCGAGGGATAGTTAACGAGCACAAGTTAAGCGCAGGACTCCCCGTTCATTGCCCTTAATCGAGAATGCTAGGCATGCGAATCACACTACCCAAGAAATCAGGGGGGCGGCGATAGTTACTCCTAACAATACAGCATTACCACTAATGGTACATTAGTCCTGGGCTCATATAGAAATGGGCTTGTATAAGCTTACGGCAACACACGCATATATACTCATACACACACCAACCATCCATCATGTGCCATGCCGATAAGCGTGGGCGGTCATGTTTTGCCATCTCACTCGATCACCAGAGTCGCGGATCAGCTCCGTGTTCCTGTCTCGACCATGCCACGTGGCCAAGCCATTCAGGTATTTACTTCTCGGTCTTCTCCTTGGTCTCTTCCTTTCGAACTTGCCAGTTGTCACCAAGTTCTCCAAGTAATTTCTTCTCACAATATGCCCAAAAATTTTGACTGTCTACGCCTAATGATTCTAATCAGTTTACGATCTTCATTTGTTTCTTGAAGGACTTGTTCGTTGGTTTTCTGGTCTGTCCATGGTGTTCTTTGCATTTTCCTCAGAAACCACATTTCCACGGCCATCAGATGTTTCTCAGCTTGACTGCTCATTGTCCACGCTTCACATCCGTACAAAAGTACAGATTCTATATAGCACTTCAACACTCTTTTTCTTGCTTAAATTGATATCATTTTATTGGTCAACATGTTTTTCATCTTGCAAAAGGCTACCTTCATTCAGTAGCATGTCCTTTGCAGAACCTCGCTCCCATAATAGCCTTCCGGAAAAACTCTCGATCATAAGCAAGATGTCCCGCGTCCGATACACCCATCGGCAGATCATCCGCCACATCCTGCACCCATCTTCTCTTTGGTCTTCCTCTTCCTCTCTTCCCAGGCATATACCCCTCCATTATGGTTCTCTCCAAACTTTCGTGACGTTTCAAATGACCGAAATATTTCAATGTTCTTTGTTTTATCGTCTTTAATAGCCAACCGTCTTCAATATTCAGCTCTTGAAGTATGGATGCATTTGTTCTTTTCTTTACCCAAGATATTGTTAGAACTCGTCTATAACATGTATATTTAAAGGCATTTATGCGCTGTTCAGCTTGTTTAGTAAGTGTCCAGGTCTCACAGGTGTATGTTGGAATGGGAAAGATGCATGCTCTTAAAAGTCTATTTTTTGTAGTTCGGTCTGTCCCACTCCATAATTTATTCAGTTGTTTTAGTCTTTGAAGAGCAATTGATAGTCGTCGTTTAATTTATTTCATTGTGTCACTGTTGTTGGTAATCAATGACCCGACATATTCAAAATTGTCCACCAGCTCCAATTTTCTTCATCAGCATATATTTCTTTCTCCATAGTAGTTTTATCTGTATGCATTACTGTATCATCAACATGCCGAATCTCGGGTATGTCATTTTTTTTTTCGCGTTTCCATCCTGTTTCAGGATATTGTGGTCAACACCAGCATCTTTCAGCTGTATGTTGATTCCTAGGCTAGATTACGCTCATCAGCACGCCACGACTTTCTGAGCGACCGGCTGCATACTCTCAAAAGTTACTAGCGTGACTCGAACCACCTCTAATTCTCGTCCGCTCACGTTGACTACGAGAGTATTCGGGATTAACGGAGAAAGCTGCTAACCCCTCGGCCAGGCAGCCGGCCGGGTATGTCATGACCAGCGATATTTAGGGCATCATATAGCTCCCTATTTATATCATCTCTTACATTTCTCATTATATTTTCGGCGTACAAGTTAAATAAATAAGGGGACAGCACACATCCTTGACGGACTCCTTGCTTGATGTCAAACCAATCTGATGTTTCGCAATCTATTCTAACCGCTGCTTATTGGTCTAGATAGAGCATTCTTATGAGTTCTATTACATGTGAAGGAAAGCCCATATTCCTCACGATTTCCCAAAGTTTCTGATGTTGTACACAGTAAAATGCCTTTGAATAATCCGCAAAACATGAGAATAGGTTTACATTAAATTCTCTGCACTTCTCTATTATTAAACGCATATTGAGAATGTGATCTCTTGTTCCTCTTCCTTGTCTAAATCCAGCTTGAACTACGTTAATTTCTTCTTCCATTTACTTACGAAGTTTTCCCATTATGATTTTTAGTAGAATTTTACTTGCATTGCTGATTAGGACAACAGTTCTATAGTTGGTGCATAATTTCAGGAAAAGGCTACCTACGCCATGGCAATTCTTGTTCTAATCTCTTCAAGGCATCTCCCATCAGACGTTGTGACTTTTCCGAGATAACTGTACCGATTAACTTGCTTAAGAATATGCCCATTTACTCGTATATCACATTGTGATATTTAGTTCTTCCCAGTGACGATCATAATCTGTGTCTTCTTACTATTCAATTCTAACCCTTCAGTGGTTCACTGTATGCAACAACCGCATCTACTAAATGTCGCAGGTCCTGTTCATTGTCTGCAATCAAGACTGTATCATCTGCATATCTAATGTTATTGATGTATCGTCCTCCAATGTTGATTCCTTCCATATATTCTATATTTCTGAAAATATTTTCACTGTACAGGGAAAATAGATCTGGAGACATTCCACATCCCTGTCTCACACCTCTTTCAATAGGCTGATATTGACCTGCATCATTATCAATTCTAATGGCAGCTTGTTGTTTCCAATATATAATTTTTACAAGTCTAAGGTCTTTCCCATCAATTTGTAGATCTTCAAGCATCCTTATCATGTCGACATGTCTCACTTTATCGAAAACATTTGTGTAGTCAATAAAGCAAATAAATAGATCTGTGTTTACTTGTATATAATGTTCAATTACTGTTCTCAGTATATACACAGCATTTACTGTACCCATGCCTTCTACAAACCCACATTGTTCTTCTCCTATTTCGTGTTGTATTTTCTTCCTAACTCTTTGCATGATAATTCTCAGCAAAATCTTTGTGATGCAACTCATTATACTAATTGTTCGATGTTGATCACATTCCAAGGCTCCTGATTTCTCTGGGATTGCTATAAATATAGAATTACATCTCCAGTAGCATATATTGCGTTCAGCAGTCTGGTGACTTGGTCAATTCCATATTCTTCTAAAGCATTGATCATTTCTATTGTTTTGTTTTCTGTACCAGGGATTTTGCCAATTTTTATATGGTTAAGAGCATTCTGAACTTCCATCTTCAAAATTGATGGTCCTTCATTATTATTCAAATGATCATATTGTTCTTCTCTTGTATCATCATAAAGGTCTTTCACATAATCTGACAACGCATGTAATATCTGATCTTGTTTTTTTAAATTATGATTTTGCCATCTTTGGTTTTTAGGCAACCAGTTAATTTGTGTGTTCTGTTGTTAGTGATGTCATTAATTCTTTTGTGCATTAATTTGGTATTCCGGGTGTTGCATGGTTTTCAACTTCCTTGCAATTTTCCTCAAGCCATGTTTCTTTTGCTTCTTTGCATAGCTTCCTAATTTTCCGGTGAATCTCTTCATATTTGTCCTTGTTATTTTTGTTATTTTTTCTTATTTCCATGAGTTTTAAGATGTCTTCTGTCATTCATTTCTTGCATCTTATTATCTTCATTTTTGGGATGGTTGTTTCTGCAGCTTGGTTTCTTTAATATTTCACATTAGTCGTTTACATCTTGAAATAATATTTCCATATCGGACAATGCATCAAATCTGTTCTTTACCTCTTCGCTGAATTTCTTGTTTATCTCCTCACTCTTCAGAGCCCGTCGCCTACTGACGGTCTGGAGTCACCTGGTGCACATGACTACCCCTACCGGCTGCAGCTGCTCCTATGGAGCACCCGTTTACGCCGTTTCTCTGATTATCGATGAGATTGCAGTACATGATATTCTTGGCATTGTAAAGAAGGTAGTTTGCCATTGCTTTCCTACCTAGCAGTGACCATACTGGTCAATGACCGTAGCCATTGTCTCCCAAAAAGAGATCCTCTGCCTACCGTCGTGAAGTTGGTGACCATAACCTACAACTATCTCTTGGCTGTTCTTCAACTTCATCCACCACCTGCACTCATGGCATCACGTAACCCTGATCGGGCGGGGAGGGGGGGGGGGCTAGACGGGTACTCCAACTTGCCCAAGGGTGTCCCGTAGGCTAGCGGAGGGAAGGAGGCAACTTACCTCTCCTTTGATAGGGAATACCCCTACCACGCCAAACAAACATGCGTACATATATTACACACATACACACATGCGTACATATATTACACACATACACACATGCGTACATATATTACACACATACACTTAAAACACTCACACATACTCACACATACAGACATACACACACCCATACACACAAACCGACACATATACTCACCTCTCTCCCCCCCCCCCCACACACACACATACACATACACATTCGCATACACAAACGCACACATACACACATGTTCACATGCATGCACACGCCCATTCACACAAACATACCCCCATTGGCACGTTCACCTACACCCACACCCATACCCACACCCACTCACACACGCAGAGCCACACACTCACACCTATACACACATATGTGCACACCCACACATACACACACCCCACATATATACATCTATGCACACACCAACACCCATCTTCTTCTTCTTCTACAGCATTCCGAGCCATTGAGGTTCTTTGCTGCAGATACAAGCCGTCTCCATTCGTCTCTGTGATTGACCTTCTCTTGCCAGTCGCTGATTCCAAGTGCTTGTAGGTCTGTATATATATTATCTCTCCACCGTCTTCTTGGTCTACCTCGGGGTCTGCTATCATTTATTTCCTGAGTGTAAGCGAGTTTTGTTTCCCTATTATCTTCCATTCTTTCTATATGCCCCAGCCATTGTAGTCTATTAGTATTCATGATTCCAGTGATTAGAGGGGATTTAAACAGATCATAAATGTCTTCGTTGCTTCTTCTTTTCCACTCTCCACTTTGTGTATCCGTAATGGGCCCAAAGATGCGTCTTAAGACTTTGTTCTCAAAGGTTTGTAACAAGGCTTCGTCTCCTTTAGTTCGTTGTTCTGTAGCTTTCTCAGGGTCGGGGAATGCCAGATGTAATGTATACTTTAGGTTCGAGCTGTCAGAAAACAACACAGGCCACATAGTTTATAGGTGAATACGAGATCGGAAATAAACGAAGGCTGTCTAGAGACCAAAAGAGGTACCGTAGGCAGGTAGATTTATGGCAGTCGGAACGTGCTTGAGCTGAGAAATCTACTTCAAGGAGCATGAACTCAAACAAGGACTATGAACTCAAAAACAAGGTCGTAGCGGGGTGAAGGGAGTTAGATTAATAATAAGATGCAAATTAAGCAGAGTACGCGAGGTACTGATTGGATGACCGTAACGAGGTGAGAGACGCATGGTCACGTGATTCAAGAAATGCGACAACTCAAGAAGTTATATATACTTTGGGATCCAGTCAGTATGGAAAGAGTCGAGCAGGAGAGAGGACAGTTGATAGTGGACTCCGGGAGTGGCGGGGGTCTGTGCCCTATTGGGGCAGCCCAAGGAACATAGTAACAGGACTTCAGAAATTGGGCTAATCCGTGCCCAAGTCTGTATAGTATCTGTAGGAGGAGGAAGTGAAGGAAGACGGACAAGCGCCCATGCTAGAACTCGTCTGAATCACTGATAGAAGTGAGAGCGACTAAGGATCTGTGAACGGAACCTACCCAAGGCAGATAAGCCAAAGAAGGGAAAGACACGCAGAGTCCGAGGGTCGTTAAAGTGCAAGAAAGCCACTTGAGTTAAGAGGACCGCCAGCCAAGGAGACCGCTCGCGAGTGGCAGTAAATGGCTAAACGTCAGACTGGACGACCATAGCCAGGGACAATGCGGTTGGAACCACGCAGGAGACTAAAGGTCAGATAGGACAATAAGGTCAAGTGGGATCCACGACAAGCGATTGATTGGGCAGAGACAAATGAAACCCAGAAGGACGACCAGAAAACCCACTGGATGGCAGAGGTTGAATGTAAGTTGACATAAGACTTAGACCTAATTAGTTTAATTGTATATTATAATCAGGTATCTTAGTTTAGAGAGCTATAGCAAACTACCGTAGGTGAACTTACCGCGTAATCATGAACGACCGACAAATGTCAGGACTGAGTGCAACGTCCTGCAAAGGACCCCATCTAACTAGCTAGCTAACTATAATAGCATCTAAGCAAGGAAGCATTGGCAAACTACTGAACGTTAACCCGCTAAAGGAACCACGACCCGATAAGGAGTAGGATTGGATGCGACGTCCTGCGAATGACCTATATTTAAATGGCCGAAATAGAGTGTTGGGAGTCATATTAATCGGTTAGATGGGCAGAGTGTGGATAAACTATATATGTGCATGTAAATTAAGCGATTAGCCTACAAGATTAATGATAACTAGGCGGGTCGACACAGCCTGTAAATATAAAATGAAAGGCTACTGCAAGATATAAACAACACGGAGACCGGGACTAGCAGACGGGAAGCTACCACTGGGTCAACCAGACAATAAGGACAACTGAGATCGGCGGAGAGACTTGAGTGGTATGGAAAGGAATGCGGGTCTTTTGTTCGCTGGACATAGGTGAAAGGAGGTCGCGCTTCTGCTGTTGTGTAGTTAGGCTGGCCTGGCGTAGTACAGGCAACGAGTTCAAATCTTCGGGTAAATGGTTAAATACTTAATGTTGGCTGTAGGCGGCGCGTCGGGAAATAGGCGATAATAATATTAGTTAAACATATGTGTTCACAATAAGGTTCTTAATTTATGTTATGGCTAAGATATACTAATACTAGTATAGATAAAGAAGCGATAGATGTTAAGGACTTTGTAGGTAGTGAAAGACTAAGGTTTATTCTCACATAAAACTCACGGGTATTGTTTTATAATGTTTCAGGCATTGCCTGGGTAAAATGGAGTTGCCCAAGCATACCGGGCATACTTGACTAAACAGATATTCATCTGAACAAAATAATCCCTGGGTATATGGATTGATGGATCAATCTATGGATCAATGGGTATTTGGGCTGAATATATGGACCACTAATAAGACTACGGAAAGATAGTTACGAAACAAAGGCCGGTGTAATTCCTAGCTTTAGTCTTTTACTTCATGCGGTTAATAGGTGATCATAAGTGGCATTCCCCTAACATCCAGTTGCATAGGCTGTTACACTATCTATCTCTCTCTTGTGAGGTAATACAGCATCGTATTATTACAGTTCAATATGCTTTATGTGTCTGCAATGCATGTACTGATTACTCTATGCGATTATGTTGTAGATTGTCACTCTGTTATTGTTCAGAAGGAAATAAATATATGATTGAGTTGTCTTTTATTTCGACTTGTCAGTCTGAAGTAATATAAGTAGAGTAGCTTAGAGACCTTGTGAGGCTGTACATCTCTTCTATAACCTGATAACATACACCACGAGACATTGATGGTGCAATAGTAATTAACTATTGTTCTCACGCGGAGACACGAACCTAAATCTTTCCTATCCATTACTCAACATCCTCTTTCTCCTTCCCTCTCCTACTCCCTCCTCCCTTATTGTCAAAAGATAGTGCGTAGTAGTCAGAGTTCGACTGAGGAACGAACTTTTAGGCTTCACACTATTTATATCATTTCCCTCAATTCCCTCTTCTTTCTCTCCTCTCTCTCCTCCTTTCCTCTCTCCTTTACCCTCTTCTTTTCTAGCTGTCACAGTTCGATCAATGACAAACTAGACCCGACCTTAGTCTGCAAAAACAGCAACCCTTTGATATTGTAGGGGATGAGAAGAGTGAGTCGCGTCGCGTTGTCTACACACGGTCGACATTGTGTTGGCAGGTTGTTGTTCGAGAGACGTGCACTGGCGTCATCTGTCTGCAAGGTGGGAGCTGGCCTTTGAAAGTGATAGACGGAATGTCTGCCAGAAGTCGGAAGGATTCTGTGATGTTCTATAAGGGCGGTGCTAGAAAGTATTATAGGAGCGTCGACACTAGTGTCCTATTGTATGGCTTTAACCAGCTTGTGTGATATATCATTGTACTCGGGGAGTTGAGGACAATATAGTGGAATAATAATTAGAGAGATTAAGGATGGTTGAGAGGGAGGAGGGGAATGTGAAATGGTAGGATCTTCCAGTAGGGCATCGGCCGGGTTTCTACCCGTTCCTTTATTCTTTCCTGGTGTTGCCATGTATAAGACCAATGTGATGCGCAATTTGGCCGTAAGACAGAGATCGGATCTCTGTTATAGATCTGAGTGCTGCTATTGGCCTACAATCACCTAATTACGGTCAGGATTGAGTTGCCCTCACCATGATGTTATCTACTCTACAGGTTCCATTTACAGTTCCCTTTGAGTGTTCCACTTGAGTGTGAGATGATTTATTACGAAGAAGCAGTTTCAAAGTTTTATACAATGATAGCTCATGGAAAGAAGACAGGGGTTACAGAGAGGTTTTACACGGGGCTCAGAACCTAGTTGGTCCGCAGAAACCTGGCTTCTGCTGAGCAGGACTTAATGAACATAAGTGTTGTGTTTAATGAGTGATAAGCTTCATCACCGAAGATTAATAACTCACATACCAAGGATATATATATATATATATATATATATATATATATATATATATATATATATATATATATATATATATATATATATATATATATATATATACACATCTACCTAACAAACATTAATAGGTTGTGTTCTAAAAGAGGGGAAAATGTTATAATCAGAGACTTATGAACATTAGATTTTCCCCAAGTGATATTTCAGTTAATTGGAAGATTATCAGTTCAACAAACGTTATGAAACAGAGTAACTTCACCGTGTGGTAGAGTGAAGACCAAGATCAACAGTGTCTATCGGATGACCAGCATCCTGTTTGTTCGAGTGATTGGAGAAAGTTGGCACGTGGACGGAGAAACAGCTTCTGGGTGAGGTTCACTGTCCGGAATACATGGTGCTGTTGTGTGCTAAGCACTATGATGTTACTAACTTTGCTTCTAAGTCACTGGTCTAACATTAGAATATTCGACACACATTCTACCCATTACACACACACACCTCACACACAGGTTCTTTGTTTTAATAAATTAATTGTTGTATTTATTTGTTAAGGCGAGAGTTGTTGAGTATGTTGTGTTGGGGGAGAATGAGAGGGGGCATGATCCAGGGGTGAGTGAGAGTAAGAAAGGGGTGTCTGCTGACTGAGGGAGTTTGTGGACGGATTCTGGTGGTTTCTCTAGGACAATAATCTTGGGTTAATAAAAAATTGTGGGTGTTGATTCCCTTCACTCCAGGGTCGACATCATAAGTAAGTAAATAATTACATACGACAGATGGAGTATCCTGGTCTGGCAAGAGTGGGACAGCGAGGGGTGACGGGGGGATCTGGCCGACGCTCGACGCCCGGAGGAAGGGCTAGACAGACGTATAATCAGAGTGCCACTGGCACTATTAGTGTTGGAACTCTTCGCTGGCTGCTGAGGATGGGGACGGAGCACTTATGGGAATGTCCCGAATGCTGTGATGTCGATTCCTAAATCAATCAATCAATCAATCTATATTATAAGTATCTTCCATGCATAGTCTGGTCATGTTGATTAACTTCCTTGGTATTCCAAATTCCCGCATAGCATTCCATAGACTATTCCTATGGACACTATCATAAGCCTTTTTAAAATCCACAAAAAAATTTTGTGCAGATCTCTTTTATAATCCCAATTTTTCTCGGCTATTTGTCGTAAGATAAATATCTGATCTATTGTTGACCTCTTTTGTCTGAAACCCGCCTGGTAGTCGCCTAATATGTCTTCTGAATATGGTTTTAGTCTATTTAGTAATGTCGTGGATAGTATCTTACAGCTTGTGGACAGGAGTGATATTCCTCTATAATTTTCACATTGGAACTTGTCTCCTTTCTTAAAGATAGGTATCAATAATGACTCTTTCCAGTCATGGGGTAATTCTTCTGTCCTTCAGACTTTTATTATTCGTTCGTATAGCTTTAGATGTAATGCATGACCGCCTGCTTTTATAAATTCAGCAGCAATTCCATCATCCCCAGTTGCCTTATTGTTTTAAAGTCGTGTTATTTCATATGGGATTTCTTCAAAAACAGGTTCTTCAATTTGTGGTTCACACGTTAGAACCGCTTCCTGTGGGAAAGTGTTACTTGGAGCTTCACAATTTAGTAAATCAACAAAGTATTCTTTCCATGTGTTACACATTTCCTCATTCGTATTTATCATATTCCCATTTTTGTCTTTTAAACCATATGTGTTGTGTTGGTGCCCTCGTTTCATTGACTTCAGTTCTTTACAAACACTTTCTGAATTCGTTTTTCTGGTGATTTGTTTCCATATCTTTGATTACATTGCTTAGACTTCCGGTCGCCAATATGGTGGTTAGGCGTTGAACCGTTAAGGCCTGTGGCGTGTTTGTGCTTGCAGCTACGGTTTGCAATCGCATTTTCCTCATGTTGGACTGGTAGTACATGGTTCCGAAGCCCTGCTACTGAGTGAGTGCGTGGGCGACGCTGTGAGCTGTGAAATTCCCTGGGAATGCTTTTACATCTGTCCTGTACAGTAACCTGCATGTTCGGAACAATTGCTACCGGCTGTTGTTGAATCGACTGAATTGCCTTTTCGGTTCACGGGTGGATTTTTCAGGAGACTCCCGGGAGTCGGCGCTGAAGCCGCGGAGTTCGTGCTTTATGCGACACTTTCGACGGGTCGCCTTGCGGTAAAAGACTGAGCCATGTGAGAAAACCCGGGTCAGTGAGGTCTTTCTGGTGACTGCCGAGGCTATCGACGATGAACTGTGGTTTTCGTGGATTAATTTTGTGTTGGCATTCTGGTGGCGGCATTATGCACAGTGTACCTCTGTTTTCCCACCTACCCTGGATGGGTACCGTCCAAAAAGAATACCTGGACGAATGCAGCAGTTTTTGCCCATGATGTCTATGTATGTTTCCACTCAGGCATTGAAACCTTTGCTGCAGCGATTGATCTTGAGGACGCGTACACCAGAGTACCATTGGATTTTTTAATGCGATTAGCTTCTTGAAATCAACATAAGTCCATTCCTCCTTAGTTGGATCGCTGCAGCCCTCTTCCAACGGAAAGTAATTTTTAGATGTGGCAGTTGGACTTCGGAACCAACAACAATATATCCTGGCCTACCAGAGGGATCATCATTATCTCCGGTACTGTTCAACGCCTACACAGTGAGAATCACCAGTGAGCAGATCACTGGACCTGGTAGGACATTGTCATATGCCGATGATGTTTTAGTGTATCGTCAGGGTAAGGATAGAGATCAGGTTGCTGTGGAACTACAAACCGAACTCAATCGCATGAGTACTTGGTGTGCTGAAGCTGGGGCAATGGTCAACCCAACGAAGGCAACAGTGACTTGGCTCTCGTTGAATAATCATATTGTCAACACTCCACCACCAACTGTAAAGCTGTGTTCAGAGACGATATAAAGAACGCAGGCAATGAATTACTTAGGGATACGGTTTGATCGAAGCCTTGCTTATAATTAGCACATAGGCCAGGTGATAACAAAGGCCAAGTGGGGTTTGGCTGCGATGCGGGTGATGGCGGCAGCAAACTGTGAGCAGCGCCATCTATGTCTTCTGTACGAGGGGCTGGTCATGTCTGTTTTTGAGTACGCGATGGCAATCCTGACTCTCAACCGCAAGCAGATAGAAAGGATGGAAATGATACATAATAAAGCTATGCACATTATTCTTGGATGTACAAGAGATACATCATGCAGGGCGATGCGCTACCTTCTTGATTTTCCAACCATTGAAGAGAGAATACAAGTTTGCAGAGCACGCGCCTACCTCAGAGTTAACGCAAACACACAACATCCACTGCATAGTGAAATTATGAACGTGAAGGGCAGCAGGTTAAAAAGAGGACGGTCGTGGATGGGTCAAGCCGAAGACATTCTTCAACAGGTGGTGTCACTAGACGACTAGAAGCCTGGCGAGGAGTGGGTACAAGTGCAAACAGATTTCTGCACATCCTTTTCAGTTTGCATTCAACTAGATAGAAAATGCAGACAAGAAAATCCGTCTGCTGTGGAGGCTGAAGTTCAAGCGTTGATTTTCGAGAATTCGCTAGACGGTGATGCTGTCATCTACACAGATGGGTCGGTCGTCCGACATGTGAGAAGCTCATGGGCCTTTATGGCTCGGGCCGGAGGGAGAATTGTGAAGGAGGACTCTGGTGCTTTTGTTGAGACCACAAGTAGCCTGACTATGGAAGTCATGGCAGTAAGTAAAGCAATAGCATGGCTCGAGACACAGACATTCACTAAGGTGTCAGGATCTTCTATTAGGCTCGTTGGCTAACACATGTGAGACAGTACAAGTACAACGTGATTCGACGTAAGACACAGCAACACAAGTTCTATGGATTTATTGTCACATTAAATACATAATGATAATTACAGCAATGTACAACATATAACTCACAACCACAATACAGCTCATAGGTCTGGCGCTCAAGATATCAGTCGTTCAGCTTACAACCACGGAGATTCACACAAACGCCTTGCTCTCGTCACACACGTCCGTTCAGAGTCCTGTCCCAGCTAGGTCTCAGCTATCACGCACACTCTCCACTGCCTCTGGTGGAGTCACGTGGCTTTGCGTGCGTCTGTCGTCAGCGCTGGTCGCGTGTCAGGTAAGAATCTCGCCAGCCGACAACTCTTGTCCGCCGGGTGCCGTAACGATGTTGCTGCGTAGCTAGGCTCTGACATTCTCCCCGGGTACCTCAATGAAAGATGCCATCTTTCATTCATGATGTATGTACATACTGGGGTAGTGTTAATTTCATGTCAGAGACTACTTTTTCCCAGTGTTATGCATGCATGAAAATACATATAAGGCATAGAAATATATACAAAAAAAATGTAAGTTGCATTGAAATGACAAATGAAGTACAACTTTTAACACAATTCAGGTTTCATCCCCCTGATGCCTGGTTACCTTCATTGCAATAATACCCAGTCAGATCAGTAGCACCAGCTTCACGCATCTACCTCGCAGCTATTTGAAAAAAACGTAATAATATGATTGTTTTGCAACAACCATCTAGCCAGACTGAAATACGGCTTTGTATTTAGTCGTATTAAACACTTAAACTCTGCCCTCATTTGGTCAGGAGTTCTTATGTTGGTTTGCAATGTTGGCAGCTCTATGACATGCTTGGTGGACGCCTACCCGCTGTGCTAACCATTTGAGCAACAAAATGTCTATCCATACAATATACATTAATGAATATGTTTCAACTTATGGCCCTTGATGTAATTCACAAATGCAAGGGAAGTAATTTTGACATTTAAGAAATTCCATACATTACAATAATTATTTAATTTCTTAGCGTCATTGCTTGACGTTCCTTCATATTAACGAGAAAAAGTCGGTAATATGAATACATTAATCAAGATATGATTCTAAGATTACACTAATCAAAATAAATAAGTACCCAATTGGTATATTATATTTTATAGATTCAAAAGGATTTTACAAGTGTCATAAATTTTTGAAATTTTGTATGTCGTCTGCTAATTTTGCTAGACTTTTTAAATTACACCGGAAATACACACGAAACGCAAAATTTGGTTGATGTTACATTTTCTGAACACAAATGATCCGGTTTTATTTCGGAACGGATAGTAAAATGTTCTCACAGTTCGTGTTTGATGTTATAGTTTCACAACGGATTATGATGGAATGTTCTTATTTCCGATGTGTTCACAACTTCTGGATAAAGATCGACTGTTCTTATTTCTGATGTTAAACGTCGAACAATTTGGATTAAATTCGCTGTAGAGGTGGTGTAGGAGTCAATGTTCGGTCCACATTTGCACATGTTAAAATATCACGGTGAAGAAAATCACTCACAAATGTCACAATGGTAAAGTTCGCTTCTGGTAAGTGGTTAAGCGTCTGTGACATTGTTGTTGGTGTATATATACAATTAATATTGTTCTCATTCTAACACACACTACACAATAATACTACACTCATTACCTGACTTGTTTAAAATAAGTATATTATACATGTCGGTTTCTAAACCGTATCACAATTTTCATTATAGACCTTACACAGTAGGTGAATGGAAAAAATTCACTCATTGGTGGCTGTGTTGGGCTGAGTGTAATATTACACAGTGCACTCAGACATTGCTTACTGGGTCTGTCGGACAACGGGACAAAAGGTCGGCGATTGTATTCATTCTGCCGGGAATATGGCGAACTTCAAAACTGAAATTCTGAAGCTTCAAGGACCAGCGAGCAATCATATTATTTGATGGTACTGCGGAATTGATATACCTTAATGGACTGTTGTCAGTTTCGATGATAAAGTGACGTCCTAGAAGATATCTGGACAGCTTCGTTACACTTTCTACTAAGGCCAATGCCTCTAATTGCGGAATGGACCATGCCCGCTCTCGGGGCCTTAGTTTTCTTGATAGGAAACAAACGGGATGCAGGATGTCGTTGTATTCCTGCAATAGGACTGCACCGATCGCAATGGAGCTAGCATCTGTTCTCAATCTGAAAGGTAAACGAATGTTGGGCAATTTAAGGATGAGATTAGGCGAATTCTTATCTGAAAAGTGTGCCAAAACTTTATCAAATGCATTTCGTAGGCATTCATCGTTTACAACTTTTTCGGGTTTATTCTTGGTTAGTAAGTTAGAAAAAACCTCAGTCAGTTCTGAAAAATCAGGAATAAAATTTCTGTAATAATTAATGAGTCCCAACAAACTGCGGACTTGTTTCTTATTTGTTGGAAGTGACAGTTTTAGAATTTTGAGACAATTTTGTTGTCTGTCAGGACAAAGCCATTGGATATTCTGTACCCCAAAAATGATATCTCTTGGTAAGCCATGCTCACCTTTGAAGGCTTCACTGTTAGTCCGTGCTGTCTGATACGTTCTAGTGTCTGTTCCAGTATCTTTATATGTTCCGTCATTGTCTCTGTATGGACACAGATGTCGTCAATATAGCAAACTATATTAGGAATGTCAGATAGGAGGAGTCGTATGGCAGACAAGGCCAGTCTGGAGTTACTGGATTTAAAGATATAGAGTGGGTTACGGTTAAAATCTTCCAAAAGGATTTTCAAATTTCATGTTGAGATCATTTTGAGTGCTATCTCCAAACCTGCACTCGTACATGTGTGTATACATTCAATAGTTCAAACAATAATAATACACCATGTATAGTTGTGAAATGTAATCGTGCATGTTTGTATGATCTTTTGCAATTTGTGTATATTTTCCAAAATATGTAGGGTAATTTGTTGCTGATTTTTGTCAGTAATTCCACCGACTGATGTTTTACATTGTTCAGCATAGGTATTCGTATGAGTTGATTTAACATAGAGATTATGAGTGGCAGTAACAAAATTTGGTTCAACAGTAATGACATAAGTAACAAAGTCTGCTGGTTTGTCATGAGTAATATCATCTGTGTTGTGTCATGATGATGTGGAAATATAACTGTTTGTGAAGACATTTGTTTTGTATTTACAATCAGTAGTGCAAGTATAACTATCCACTGTGTGCACTTGGTTATGTGTATAGTTAACAAAGAGTATAGGAGGTATAGTATACACCATGATGATTTGTGATCTTTCCTCGCTGTTGTGAACTGTTTGTTTTCTGCACCTTTTTCTTTGTGCTGATACACACCAGTTTCTGTTTCTTCTTGTTCTGAGATGGTCATCACGTTGGTACGGTGTGGTATCTTGGTCTGTTCATCATGTTGTTGTATGATGAGTGGGGTAGTTAAGGTAGTATTTGTTGTGGTGTTAACTTTTTGCTTTGTGTGAGGTTTGGACTCTGTGTAATCTGTCACATTTGATACATTTCCAATTAATAAATCACAACATGGATTGTCTAATAAAGCACAAGTTACTCTGCCTGATAGGAAAGGTGATTTTATATTGGCCCATGCCATGGGATATTTCTCTACTGTCCCTGAAACAGTTTTGCAATAGATGTACTCATCTAGGTAGTCTTTAGGATCAGCTAAGGTCTTTCGAAGACCGATAAGACAAGCCCCTGTGTCGCGTATACATGTGCATACTGTGTCGTTGATGTAACCTTTATGGAACGTTAGTTTCCCTAACGACAGTCTTGATGTTTTGTTAATTTTCTCACCTTCTTGTTGAGTATTGATCTCTTTACATAAGGAATGAGGTTGAGTGATGTTAATAACATTATTACAATATGGTACATAGTCTGGTTTTGAGTCTATTACCAAGTTAGCTTCCTCATTGGCAATAGGGATGGCGTGCCCGCATGTTAAGATACCATTTTCAAAGAAGGTATTACAGACAGTGCATGTGTTGGAACTAAATGCATCACAAGCCTGTGCTGCATGTACAGGATGTTTTTCTGTATTTTCGTCTTCTGACGCTGAACTATCGAACAAGGCGGCATTGGCTTTGTTGGTCATATGCCTGCCTTTACAATCCATGCGATGGTGACCGTAAGCCTTGCAGAGAAAACATTTACGTGCACTTTTGAACGATTTACGTTCTCTGTCTTGTCTGTTTACCATATTTTGCAAGTATGTTGGGTACCCTGGGTTCTTATCGCACATCTCGTTCAAATAGTGAGACATTTTACAGTGAACACAATGTCTAAATTTTTCAGAGGTAGGCCTGTTTGGTTTTTGCCTACTATAGTTTTTCTCATAGTTGGCTGCTGCTACCCAGTTACTGTCAGTAGCTTCAGTGGCAAAACACTGTTTATTTGCCGTATAATAGGCCGACCCACGTTTTTCCATTTCTTCCACACTTGTGCATTCATTCTCTTGCAAGAACTTAGAAAAAGATGGTGGGATAGAAGAAATAACTTTATCTCGAATAATGAGATCTTCTAATTTATCATAATTTTTGTTAATTTTGGCTGATGACGTCCATTTGCTGAAAATGTCTCGGACTAAACAGAGGTAGTCAGAGAACGTTTGAGTTGATTTTGGACTCAGTTTACTGAATTGTTCTCTGTACCCTGCTTCATCTAACATGAAATGTGCCATTATTTTAGATTTAATGTAATGGTACTCTTTTCTGAGGTCTTTGGGGATGGTTTCAATGACTTTAAGAGGTTCCCCAGATAGACTCCTCATATATAAAATATTCCATTCCGAAAGTGGAACTTGGTAATGTTCCATTAAAGTCTCAAAATTTTGGGTAAAGGCTGCTATGCAGTCACCCGAGGTATAGTTACGAACGATACCTTGGTACTTTTTATACTGGTTTTCTTTTTCCAGTCTTTCAGATTTCTTTGACTCTTTATTCATTGCAGTCTCAGTGTCGAGTTGTTTAATTTTCAATTGTAATTCAAGTTCTTCTCTCTTACTCTGAGCTGCTATTTCTGCTTTCTTAAGTTCACTGTCTATCTCAGCTTGCTTTGTCTTTGCAGCCATTTCTACTTCGGCTTGCTTTAATGCTGTTTCAATCTCTGCCTGTTTCAACGCTGTTTCTGCCTCAGCTTGTTTTGCAGCTCTTTCTGCTGCTCTTTCATCGCGTTCGGCAGCTTTTTCCTGAACAAGTAGGTATTCTGCGTATTTCTTCTCACTCCATTGTGTTAATTCATCACCTTCCAACTTTAATTTTAACCCCATATCGATGAAATCAAATAATGACGACATGATGGAGAAAATATGTCAATGAAAATCAACCAGACAAAATATGTTGTAAATGGTTAGTAGAAAAATAACTTACAATTGATTTGACTATACGATGCGTGCCCACTAATGCATACGTAAAGTTAAAGTGAAGAAAAATATACTCAAGTGCCCTTGGATATGGTGACGAAAGGTTGGGCAATCGGGCTAGAAAACTGTAGGGTCGTACTTCAGAACCACTAATGACCTCTACGGCAGGGTTATGGATGGTACGCAAAAACCTGATTTGTTTTTGGAGAGAAATAAGTTAGCGTGTGTTTGTTGGTGTGTGCCTGTAAGTCACTAAGTATTGATTAGGTTTGGATGGCGTTGAGTATAATTGTATGTCGTAAATTTGTCGTCAACAGTGTTTCTTTCAACAGAAGTTACACTCTTTCCAAAACTCTTTGCGTTCCACAAACTCAATACACAAAAACAATCTATCTGTATTTGAACACTCAATAACATTGATGACACATCACTTACATCAAGATGACATTCAGTAAGGACAAAGACATCAAGTTTACAAGATGGCGACAAGGTCAAAATGGCGGCAAAATCACAATGTTGACAAGGTCAAACGGTGACAAGTTTAACAAATCACAAATGTTTAACACGTTTACAGGATCAAACAATATGTACTGTACATTTACTAATGATCTTAAACATATTTAGACAATGTAGTAATGGATCACACTGAGACTTTTCCGATCACATGTACATCACTATAACCTTGACAAATTTTACAAGTACAAGAATTATAGTTTTAAATCACAAAGACGAACAACACACGTCTAAATATATTAGGTTCTTAAATAAAGACGAGCCCCCACGTCCACACATGTCAGGATCTTCTATTAGGCTCGTTGGCTAACACATGTGAGACAGTACAAGTACAACGTGATTCGACGTAAGACACAGCAACACAAGTTCTATGGATTTATTGTCACATTAAATACATAATGATAATTACAGCAATGTACAACATATAACTCACAACCACAATACAGCTCATAGGTCTGGCGCTCAAGATATCAGTCGTTCAGCTTACAACCACGGAGATTCACACAAACGCCTTGCTCTCGTCACACACGTCCGTTCAGAGTCCTGTCCCAGCTAGGTCTCAGCTATCACGCACACTCTCCACTGCCTCTGGTGGAGTCACGTGGCTTTGCGTGCGTCTGTCGTCAGCGCTGGTCGCGTGTCAGGTAAGAATCTCGCCAGCCGACAACTCTTGTCCGCCGGGTGCCGTAACGATGTTGCTGCGTAGCTAGGCTCTGACAAAGGCATGTTTCCTTAGCGATTAAATGAGCATGCACAAGAGGATAGCAATTCAATGAGCATGCACAAGAGGATAGAGGTAGGGTGGATCCGAAGAGAATGGTTGCTGTCTCTGGAGCGGTCTCGGCTGGCAAAGATTAGTTTCATCTACGTGCCAGGGCATGCGGGAGTACAAGGGAATGAGCGGGCTGACAAGCTCGCAGGTAAGGCTACTGTGGAGGGCGGGTGCGCCATGGACAAGGCTGACATTCTGAATGCTCTACGAGAAGTAAGACTTTTGCGTGAACCAAGTGATGACTGTGAATCTACAACCATGGCCAGACTGCGAGATCCGCAAATTAATAGAGGGGTGGCCAAACAAGAACACTATGCAGGAAGCCAAAGAAGATTGATAAACCAACACAGAACTGGTGTCGTTAGCCGCTACAAGCTGCGGGATTTGCTGAGGAGGGGATCCGAGCATTTATAGACTGAATGGTTCGATGTGCAATGAGAACGATCTGTCGACTAACTAACTAACTAACTAGTACCTCTGCGGTCTGCTGGATTGCCGAGACTTCTGACTTTTCCACTTTTCACATTGGACAGTGGGGAGTATTTGTGTGATATTCACTGGCACAGGAACGGAGCATAATGGGGACGACCCGTTGCCGTGAAGTTGGAACCTTGACTAACTAACTAACTAACTAACTAACTAACTAACTAACTAACTAACTAACTAACTTAATTTAAAGTTCACCTCTAGACAATGTTTATCAGCTTCCTGACCCGGATGATGCTCTGGAATTCTGGATGAAAACCTTTATTGATGTTTTTGATAGACATGTGCCAGTCAAGGAAGTTCGAGTAAAACACCACGTCAAGCCACCTTGGATCACCCAGGAAATACTTGAAATTATGAGAGACAGAGATAAAGCACATAAAAAGCGGGATCTCAGTGCATACCGCACTCTTACAAACAAAGTTCACTATAACATACGACAGGAAAATAAAAATTACTTTAAGAACTTAGTAATGGATAAAACAAATAGTAAGGGTATATGGAAGGCAATTAACACCTTGACAAACAAGTATAACTTCCGAAATTCTTTACCATCAAATCATATTACATGCGACCAATTCAGTAATTTTTTTCAAACTGACATAGACCAGTTGAAGGCTTCAATACCTAATTCTCCTTGCAACTTATCTTTATTGTCATCGTTTTGCGAGAATAGATGCTCCCGCGATATTCTTTCCGACATACCGCTAATGACAATCACTGAAGTATTCACTTACCTCAGTAACCAAAAAAACACAACCTCATCTGGGTTAGATGGAATTAGCAACCGGATTCTCCGTTGTGCTGCGCCAGTGATCTGTACATCACTAACCTATGTATATAATCAGTGTCTCACCAAAGGCCACTTTCCATCAGCTCTCAAAATCGCTAAAGTGTACCCTCTTCTTAAATCTGGTTCATGGAACAATGGTCTCCCGAACAATTACAGACCTATTTCCTTACTATCATCACTATCTAAGCCACTAGAAAAACACATCCATAAAGTAACATTACAGTATTTAGTTCGCAACAAGCTTATTGTTGACAGCCAATCAGGATTTCGACCAAAATATTCTTGCCATACGGCCCTAACAAACATGATAGAAAATTGGCACCAGAATATAAACAACAACAGTCTATGTGGAACTGTGTTTATTGATTTCAAGAAAGCATTTGATATGATAGACCACGTTATTTTAATTAAAACACTTGAGACAATGAAAATTGGCCCCAATGTAGTCACTCTAATATACTCTTTTCTATCAAACAGAAAGCAAGTAGTATCACATAATAAATCTCTGTCTCAAACTACTACCTTCAATATTGGATTACCGTAAGGATCTATTCTTGGCCCTCTATTATTTGCCATATATATTAACGATCTACCTTTGCATCTTTCGTCGTCCTGCGATCTATTTGCAGATGACTGTACAGTGTACACAAACGCTGAAAACTGTATTTTACTGGAGTTGTCTTTACAACAAGAATTAATTAATGTAGTTAGGTGGAGCTATTCAAACCGTATGCAAATTAACATCACTAAAACAAAAGCAATGTTATTAACAACCAGACAAAGACTTCAAACTCTAAGCTCACACACATCACTTCAACTTCATATCGATAACATGCCAGTAGAAAGTGTAATTGAGCACAAAACATTAGGCCTAATCATTGATAGAAACCTAACCTTTAATTCCCACGTTCAAGCGCTCATTAAACAAACAGCGAAAAAAGTCTACCAACTCGCCGAAATTAAAAACTTCCTTGATGAGGACACAAGGAAACTATTCTATACTTCTCATACACAGAAACAATTTGACTACTGTTCCACAATCTGGGACGGTTGTTCTAATTCAAACACCAAGCGACTTTACTCACTCCAGAAACGGGCCATGAGTCTAATTTATAGCAAACATTTATCTGACAATCCTAGCCTGTATAAACACATTCAGTTACTACCATTCCGCAGACGCCTGCTTTTCAATAAAGCTAAACTAATTCACAAAATCCTGCATCGGAATGCCCCAAATTACCTTTGGCCATTGTTTAAATATAATGCTAGACACAGTAAACGTTTAAATATACTACACATTCCGAAGCCTAGGATTGACTTATACAAAACAAGCTTAACGTACTCTGCAGCTCAGCTGTGGAACAATCTTCCACAAGAAATCAAAGACATCACCAATCCCTATTCATATAATCGCAAATTACTCGAACACTATCTCAATACGGATTACCTTCCCCCTTAATAATAGAGATAATAATAATAATAACAAAACCCTAGTATAACAGCCAGTCCCCTTTTTGTAGGCCAGTATATTCCACATGGCTAATAACAAGTGTCAGACCATTATCTAATATTACTGTGTCGTGTAGTTTTGATGTTCGCATTTTGCCCATGCCTTTATAATGCATATCTTTTATATTGTTGCTGTTATTTGTTAGCCTTGAATGATGTGTGAATGAAATAATGTATGAAAGAGAGTGATAGAAGGGCAGAATGTTAGACGGGCCTGCGTGCCCAATTCTTAACCCTTTGAAAATAAAGTTTGTTCATTCGTTCGTTCGTTCGTTCGTTCGTTCTTCTTCTACTTCTTCTTCTTCTTCTTCTTCTTCTTCTTCTTCTTCTTCTTCTTCTTCTTCTTCTTCTTCTTCTTCTTCTTCTTGGGTGGGGGAGGTTTGGTGGGTGGGGGATGTGTTGGTAGCTGCGGGATATGAGGGTGGATGGGGGATGTGTCTCACAACATTGCAATATGCACTGTTTATGTTAACAACTTTCATTTGATAATGTTTTTTTTTTTTTTTGTTGTTTTCTCATGTGAATGTATCATGCGTAATATGCATTGTTTATGCTTACAAAATCCATTTGACAATGTTTTTTCCCCTATGTTAATGTAACATGCACATTTGATGAATGAAACATGAGTGATTGAAAGGACCGAATGTAAGACGGGCCTGCGTGCCCAATTTGTTACCCTTTTAAAATAAAGTTCGTTCGTTCGTTCGTTCTCTCTCTCTCTCTCTCTCTCTCTCTCTCTCTCTCTCTCTCTCTCTCTCTCTCTCTCTCTCTCTCTCTCTCTCTCTCTCCTGAGTCCATCTGAGTCCAGTGGCAAGACAAGTTAAGATGACTGGAGACGAATACAGGTTCAGTGGATGACCAGGGCGCTATACGTGCCTTGCCGTACTCATTACGTTCAACAACGACGCTTTGCAAGTAAACGCCGTCTTGCCAGTTGAATCAACAATGATTTCTTTCGCGCAGTCTGCCGAGTCCTGTCTTCACATGCTGAGTAGGCATACCCTAGTTCACCGATTGGTTTGACACCGAATCGGCTACCTACGCCTGGTTTAGCCAGCCTGTCACAGCTGTTACCGGGGGCAAGGGGAGGGGGGCCGCTGTCGCATGCTGACAGCTACTAGGAGCCACAGGCGTGAGCTGGGTGTCAGACTTGGACCAGTGGGGGATGTGCTCTGAAAAGATCGTGACAGTCATCCTTACCAAAGGTAAGACATGTACACACCCACACACATACAGACACCACACCCACACACATACACACACACACGCATCCACACACATGTACATACTTCCAAACGCTTATACATACCCACGCACTTACAGACACCCACCCCACACACATATACACACACCCACGCACCCACACCCACACACACCTACACACCCGCACATGTACACAACGACAACCGCACACGTATATACACAAACACCAACTCACACACACCCGCACACAAACACCCACTCATCCACACAGACATGTATCTCACAGACGACAAAGAGCCCCAAAAGGACAAGTAGAGATCACGTGGTTCGCGGCAAATACCCCTTAATGTCTGTTGATCTTAACGGGTGAGGCGGGGGTGGGGATGGGGGATGGAGTATGGGTAGAGGCTGAGACTAGATCTAGGTCAGCGGTTATTTAATGCATGTGTAGTGTAAAATGAACAAATCAAAGCTCGGGGAGGTTAATTAGCCAGGGACCGACAACAGGGCTGTAAGGGATGAGGGAAGCAGAGCAGGTGTTTGTTGGTTGTGCGTCGATGCACGTGGCGGCGATGTTGTACGTTACAGCACTATCTCTTTCACTAGGTGTCTGGTTCTCTTATCTGGAGAGGGAGTTGCGGGAGGGTGGGGAGGGGGAAATGAGAGGTGGCGAAGTTGGACGATTTGGGGAAAGTGGGTTTATGTGTGAGTTTGAGTGAGTGTTTGCTTGAGAGGGACAGAACGTGATTGAGAGATACTGTTAGTTGGTGA
>JACEFZ010006258.1:182500-222500 GCA_014155875.1 Cepaea nemoralis | reverse complement strand
ATAAATGGACTCCAGGGCTTAATTTGGTTTTAAACAATTTTTTTAACTACCACGTGCGGTGGAACTTGATGATCAATGGTTATTGTTTCACACCATTAACTTTCAAAACATAGCCTCAAGCCACCAGAGGGCACTTCTAAATGTCCATCCCTCCAAAAGTCCTCGAATTAAAGTACTAATCTAGTATTGTCTATGAATAGACTAATTCCTCCCGTAGAGCACGATCTTGAATCCATAGAACAAAGTTGTTGAGGAGTGCACAATAATGTTCGGTTTCAAAAAAAAATAAAAATGATTATATTGTGGGGTGTATGTGATGTTGCATATCTACTGTATACTTAGCTTATTAACCAAGCTCATGGCTGCACACATTGGACAGAGCTAAGGCGGTGGAGTGTAAACATTGAAGAGCTTCGTTCCAGCAATCACCGGAATCTTCAAAGACAATAATCATCGGGTTCACAATGGAAGCTAAGGGTATCAACAGCCCATAAATTTTCTGCCGTCTAGTCAAAGACCAATCGTTGGGTACGGACGAGACAGTTAGCCAGACCTCTCATTTGACTCTCTAAAATCCGAAACAAAATTAACAGCTATAATCGTCTAAAATCTTCTTATATATGGTTGTGTTATGTTGTGTAATGTTAATATACACAGCAACGGTACATCAGCTGGAATAAAACAATAGGTTATTAGAAGGATCTCCCCAGGACATCACCCTAAAGATGGAAAAACTATCATTTTACAATAATACCAGTCACATCAAATGGCGATGAACATCTTTATTGTGAAAATCAATCACTGTAACAAACATCTGTTCAAGTAAACATTAGTTAAGACAACATCCGGTGTGACAAATATCTGTGGAGATAAAAATTACTTAGGACAACATCAGTTGTGATGGACATCTATTTAGATAAATATTAGTTGGGACGAACACTCGTTGAGACAAAGATATGTGGTGATAAACATTAGGTGAGACGAACATCCGTTGAGACCTACAACAATCCTAACAACATCTGTTGAGAAAAATCTCTATTATGAAAATTATATGTAGGGACAAATACTTGTTAGAAGAAATAGCCTATTTTAATAACATTTGTTGTGGTGAATGTCACTGTGATAATCCGTACGTTGAGATTTTACATACTGTTGCTATGACGTCAATGTTAAGACTAACGATCGAGATGACACAAGGACATCTGGTTGAGATAATGACGTAAAGAATTAACTTAAATGTCATCCCGTTAAGACTAATCGTCATAAAGAAATAATGACGTCAGACAGAGATACACGTCACTGCATGAATACGGTTGTCAAAATATACCAGAACGTCAATGATAAGTTAAGTGACGTCAGGTAAAAAGCAAACGTCTTATTAACCCATATCTTCTCCCGTCACGTTTATAACTCCGCAAAATTCACCAAAAACTCAAAATTCACAAATGAACATACAACAAAATAATACATCAGACTTTTCACGAAATTATGATCATAAGAATTTTTGAGAGAGGCTTCATATATATATATATATATATATATATATATATATATATATATAATATATATATATATATATATATATATATATATATATATATATATATATATATATATATATATATATATATATATATATATATATGTTTGTGTGTGTATGTGTGTGTGTGTGTGTGTAATTTTCAACAAAGTTTCAAGCACACTGAGGGCGATATTGATTTTCCAGCCCAACTACAGTGAATAGGGGTTAAAGACAACCCCAAACTTTTGTCCCTTTTACAGGCATTCAGCGGCACCATAAATCCAGTAAAAACTGACCTACGGCATTCATCCAAAATTGACATAGAACACAACGCAAAATTCCGTCAGGCCATTTACAGCATTTAAATCATGCTGGCATGGAGTGCAACGTACTGAAAAATATGCGCCACCTAATTATTGTTTCATTTTACATGAGTAATCATCTTCAGCACGAATATATCCCTCCCTCGAACATTCCCAAAGTATAATTAAGGAAAGACGTGTACAAATGAATATTCCATTGTATAAAGAGCACGTGTATATCAGTTCCATGCAGCAACTTATAAGAACAGTTTCTACATTAATAGGTTGTCTGCTTATGAAGTGCATGTATCAAGAACCTGATTTTCACAGCAACGAATGAGCACTTTTTAGCGAGTGCCTGAAGCTTAAGGATTAAAAAGATAATGATTTTCACGTATGGTAGAATAAACTTCTGTAGAATTTCGACTCCTCTTTAATAAGAGATGAACTGGGTGTTTCGGGGGGGGGGGGCGATGTGTTGACATTCTGGTGGCGGCATTATCCACAGTATATCTGTGCGGGCTGTTGTTTGTCGATACTCCTGTCTTTTCCACTTTTCACATTGGGCAGTGGGGAGCGTTTTGTGTGATATTCACTGGCACAGGAACGGAGCATAATGGGGACGACCCGTTGCTGTGAAGGTGGAACTGCGACTAACTAACTAACTAACTAACTAAGAGATGAGATTTTGAACACGGCAAGATGTTAGCTGACTTGGCATATAATTTCAGCAAAAGTCGATTTAAAGCGAGCAGACATTAAATTTGTAATTCTCTATGAAACTACTGAGCGTAAACTTGCCAATAAATTAACAATCAGCTGAAAGATGCTGATGTTGACAGCGATGTCTTGTAAAGGATAGGCGGAAAAAAAATTCTCTATACATAGCATCATTACATCAGTACACAAATAACATTCATACGATCACCTTGAAATCCAAGAGAGCACAGGGTATAGGAAAAGCAGAACCAAAAAAAGAGAGGTACGCAAAGCTAACACGGAAGAGAGCAAGTAAAGTCTTGCTTGCGCATCTCCTGTACTGGCCAAGAAACAAAAATTAAAAGCATCTAAGATTTCCAATGACAACGATTTCGGGGCAGGGACGCTCGTGACGTCACCATAAACGCCAAATACGTCACAGACGACCAATCACATTCTTTTCTCTGTGACCAACGCGCGTCAAGAATACCTCAAGAAGGTTCTATGTTACATTTAGAGGTGTCACAAGTGGCCTTGAGATACTTTTACTCAAAATAATTATGTCTTTGGCGACAATCACAGTTACGGCGTTTCAAATTGGCCATCGTACTTTTTGAAGAAAAATGGTGAGGACATCGTGATATGTAATATCACACATGTAAAATTTAATTATGTTTTTTCTATTCTCATTTTTCATCTTTTGTTTCTAGGCAGCCTGTTGGTGCACGTGTTCTTTTATTAGTAATATCTTGCATTATTTTGTGCATTAATTTGGTATTTTTGCTGTTGTGTTGTTTGTCAATTTATATGCAGTTATTCTCGAGCCATGCTTCTTTTGCCTCCTTACATAATGTTCTAACGTTTCTGTGAATCTCTTCATATTTGTCAGGATTATTTATGTCGTGTCTTCTTGTTTCCATTAGTTGTGAAATGTCTGCTGTGATCCATTTATTATGGCCCATTTTCTTTAATTTTGGAATAGATATTTCTGCAGCCAAACTGTTTGAATTCTTCAACATTTCCCATTGATCATTGTCAACGTTTCAATTTCGTGTCAGTCCGGGCTGTGACAGAATTTAAGACATGTACAAATAATCCGTCAAACGCAGATACATGTCCAAGAATTTATTACCGTAAATATATTACAACAAATTCTGTTCAAACATTGTGTTAGAAATAATATCACGTAAGCTACAGCAATACACTCATGCGCTCGCGTTTCACGATTCCTCTCGCACACAGGCTAATCAATGCCCCACTCTTTTAGCATTAGCAAGCTCTCTCGGGTATTCAGTACGCGCTCTCTCAACTATGCAACCACATCCTCTCTCAACCACAGTCCAGTCCAATCTGCCGTCCCTTCTCTCGGTCGATCGTCACGCCGTCCCCTGACCTCGTGTTGTCCGTAATTGTCGTGGCCAGTAGGATGTCTCGTCTTCTGGATACCGTCCTGTCTTCATACGTCTTTTGACGACTGGGGTCTCAAGTCGTCCAGTGCAAGGTTGTACTGTCATTCAAGGACACTGTCATGTCTATAATCCCATATGTCCTGTCTCTTACTGGAAGTAACGTCCTGTCCACTCTACCTATGTCATGTCCCTGTCATATGTTCTCTCACTCTTAACCCTTGGACTCTGACAATCATCCACATCTTGAAATACGATCTCTAGTTCAGAAAATGTGTCAAGTCTGTTCTTTACTATTATGTTGAAATCGCCTTGTATTTCCTTGTCAATTTTCAATGTAGACAGATCGCATTTAGTTCTTCCTTGTGAATACTTGACTTTCTTTACCTCTACCTTCAGTGTGCCTGTAAGCAATCTGTGATCACTGTACCAGTCTGCACTGGGAACTTTATTTTTCGATTGTTAACGAATTTTGAAAACCTTCTGCCAATCAGGATGTAATCAATCCGGTTTCTAATCCTGCTGTCAAGACTCCTCCATGTCTAGGGTTGCCAGAAACGTGGGCACCAAAAGGAGGCCACAATAAGACAAAAAGGAGGACAAAGGCGGGCATAGTAAGACAAAAAGAAGGACAAAGAAGGACATATTGAATGTTTTAAATCGTTCCAGATTACACCCACAATCAGAACAATTTTATTACAATAGCTGCCAATAAATATTTTATCATAGCAGGTGGTTGGTTTACAGAAAGAAAATGTTCTTTCAACGCAGTAAACAGCCTCAACAGACTCTCAACAGCTGGAAACAAACTGAGCCATCTAGTTTTAGAGTGATGGGGTAGTTGCTCATAGTTAATGTTGACATAGTCACAAAAATCCTTTAAAGATTCTGATCCGACAGTGTATATAGAAAAATAATTGAATATCTTCAAGACAATAGATTCAACGTCAATCTGCATTATATCTGCGTCGTTTTGGATGCAGTTGTGCAGAACATGAACAGAACACCCAACGCCTACAAATTTTCTTGATCAAGGCGTACTTCAAATGCGACAACACATTTCTACCTTCTCTTCTGTTAATGCCTCAAATATCACATTGGCATTGTCACCAGCAAAAGCAATACATTTGGAGAACAAATCATGCTTTTGGAATGTTCTCACAATATACTGTGATATAGTTTCTGAGGTTTCATTTGGTGTGTTGTCTAACTCGAGAATCTTAGTTTGGATTCCAGTCAAAGTACTGAACAACGATCGGAAATATTTTCTGGGAACCGTGATTGCTAGCATCTGTCGGAAGACCGAAACATGAAATACCATGTACACACACACACACACACACACACACACACACACACACACACACACACACACACACACACACACATACACACACAAATATATATATATATATATATATATATATATATATATATATATATATATATATATATATATATATATTGTCATAATCTCCCCATTAGTTCTACCGCGTCGTCGTCAACGACGCCTGGCGAGTACGGCCAGGGGTCCACCTGTGAGCGACACTAACCACACTGTGGCAGGAATAGCCAGTCGGTGAATGCGTGGATCATGCAGTCCACTTAGGGACGCAATCCCGATTAGCGAGACTCACAGTGGTTAGCGGGCAGACGGCTTGGGAGCGTTGGACAAAACGGACGGAATGAATGGTGCTCGTATACTTGAGTGTATGAATGCGAATAGAGAGAACGCCTGTGAATAATAGGAGATTGTGCGCCTGTGAGTTGTATATATTGTATTGATATATCTATTGAATGTATTATTGCATCGTCATTGTAATTGTACGATGCATGTAATGGTTGTGATGAGTGAGATGTGTGAATAAAGTGTTGGAATTGTAGTTGTAGTGCGTCACGTCAAGTCATTCTGTGACCGTGTTTGTATCACACTTGTTGGTGATTACGAGCCTGTGTTATTGCTGTATGCAAGACTCTGACACACACACACACACACACACACGCACACACACACACACACACATATATATATATATATATATATATATATATATATATATATATATATATATATATATATATGTATATATATATATATATATATATAGCGACTCAATGAGCATGCTCAAGAGGATAGAGATGGGGTGGGTCCAAAGAGAGTGGTTGCTGTCTCTGAAGCGTTCTCTGCTGGCAAAGATTAGTTTCATCTTCGTACCAGGGCATGCGGTGGTACAAGGAAATGAGCGGGCTGACAAGCTCGCAAATAAGGATACTGTGGAGGGCAGACGCGCCATGGAAGAGGCTGACTTTCTGAATGCTCTACGAGAAGTAAGACTTTTGCGAAAACCAAGTGATGACTGTGAATCTACAACCATGGCCAGACCGCGAGAACAGCAAATTAAAAGAGGTGTTGCCAAACAAGAACACTACACAGGAAGCCAAAGAAGATTGATAACCAACACAGAACTGGTGTCGTTAGCCGCTACACGCTGCGGGATTTGCTGAGGAGGGGATCCAAGCACTAATGGACTGAATGGTTCGATGTGCAATGAGGATGATCTGTCGACTAACTAACTAACTGAATCCTCAAATAATGTGTGCATCACACCAGCTGTGCAGGTCATCGAGTTGTAAGACTGATGATGACAAATTGTATTAAATGCCAAAGTTGCTTTAACCGCAAGCGCTTTCAGAAACATATTTGAGTACTTAGGCTGGGGGGAAAAAAGACTTCAATGTGCTAGATGACACGGACACTTTGATTAAGTTTCTATGTCTCTCACTGTCAACATTGCGCTCCAAGTCAGTAGTTCCTTTGTTGACAACGGACAGTAACTATCGCAAGTCGTACACTTTGCCTCATTCTCGTTGCTGTCTTTCAACAAAGTATGGAAACTTATTTTTCATAGTGTTCGAGAATTTGCATTTTCTCTTTGTAGAAGCCATTTTCATGAACATAGACTGCAAAAATTACAAATTTAAAAAAAAAACAAAAATTATGTGTCGTCTCTGCTACCGGAACAGGAAATAACATTAACATTTTGACCATAGAGACTACAGCATTGCTAGTGTTGCCGAATAGAGCAACTGTTAGATTCAAATTATACAAATAGTTGGTGTTTCACATTTGGTATAAATATGAAAATTAAATAAATGTTATTAAGCAATCGGTTTTAATAAAGAATGCAAACACGCGGTAGAATATAGATACATTCTAAGTTGTTACAATAATACATAAAAAATGATAACATAAAATATTTTTTTTTTAAATGGACATTTTAAAGGTTTTTAGCGAGACATTAAGGTAAATAGGAGGACATGTCCTCTCTTTGCCGGACGTCTGGCAACCCTATACATGTCCATAATCTTCTAGAATGTTGCTTAAACAAGGTGTATCTGACAACGAAAATCAGTTCATGCTCTTTTGCCATTCTACAAGTCTGTATCCTCTTTCTTTTCGTTCTCCCAGACCATGTTTGCCTAGTGTGCATCCATCACCTTGATTTCCTACTTGTGCATTGAATTCACCGATTATAATATTGATTTCTGATTTTTTACATTTCTTTAACGCATTCTCCATGTCAATATAAAATTCCTTAATTCCATCTTCACTGCTTACTCCTGTTACTGCATACATGTGAATGACGTTTATGTTAAAAAGTCTGCCGATTAATTTTACCAATAGAACCCTGTCTGACACTGCCCTTTAACAATTTTGATGTTTGCAGATCCAAGATAATTGCTACATTTCTTTGCCTTTCTTCTCCCCCAAAATAAATAATCTTAACTTCCTCCACTGTCTTGATCTCTTTTCCTTTCCATATAGTCTCCCACATCACTATTATATGAATATTATATTTTTCTTGTTATCCAATTTTCAACTACTACTACTACTACCACGACCACCACCACCACCACCACCACCACCACCACCACCACCACCACCACCACCACCAGAACCACCACCACCACCACTACTACTAATAATAATACAACTTCTTCTTCTTCTTCTACTACTACTACTACTACTACTACTACTACTACTACTACTACTACAACTACTACTACTACTACTACTACTACTACTACTACTACTACTACTACTACTACTACTACTACTACTACTGCTGATGCTGCTGCTGCTGCTCTATTTGTTGCTACAACAACAACAGCACCAACAACAACAACAACAACAACAACTACTACTACTACTACTACTCCATCTGTTGCTACAACTACTACAAAAGACATAATATCACTCCCACTACTCCACAAACCCAGGCAGTGGCTAATACTCCCCATAAAATTCCCCACCGCCTCATTATCACCCCAGCGTGCATTCAGTTTTCGACCCAGTTCGCCCCATTACTCAAAGTCCCACTCCAGCACCCACATGTCACACAGTTCTGACGACAGTAACATTTCGTCACAGTAATTCCTTTAGACACATCCCTGGTACTACCTTCTCCAGGCACTCCCGCCTACACTTCAGTCCGTCACATCTTGTAGAAAGTACCTCGTCTGCCAAGAGTCTGTGCACTGTCTGGGGTGTCTGCCTGTATTGTCTGTCCTATTTATTGCACTCGCCAATTGAAAAGTTTCGGAAATCCCAGAAACATATCACAATGGAAAAAGATATGTAGCATGAGAAATGTGCTAGTGGCTGGTGATTGGCACTCATAATGGGGGAAAAGAAAGAAGTTGACTTTAGAGGAAGCACACCTTCTTCTTCTTCTTGTTCTTCTTGTTCTTCTTGTTCTTCTTGTTCTTCTTGTTCTTCTTCTTCTTCTTCTTCTTCTTCTTCTTCTTCTTCTTCTTCTTCTTCTTCTTCTTCTTCTTCTTCTTCTTCTTCTTCTTCTTCTTCTTCTTCTTCTTCTTCTTCTTCTTCTTCTTCTTCTTCATCTTCTTCTTCTTCTTCTTCTTCTTCTTCTTCTTCTTCTTCTTCTTCTTCTTCTTCTTCTTCTTCTTCTTCTTCTTCTTCTTCTTCTTCTTCTTCTTCTTCTTCTTCTTCTTCTTCTGCTGCTGCTGCTGCTGCTGCTGCTGCTGCTGCTTTTTCTTCTTCTTGTTCTTCTTGTTATTCTGGTTCTTTTTCTTGTTCTTCTTCTTGTTCCTCTTGTTCCTGTTCTTCTTGTTCTTGTTCTTGTTCTTCTTCTTCTTCTTCTTCTTCTTCTTCTTCTTCTTCTTCTTCTTCTTCTTCTTCTTCTTCTTCTTCTTCTTCTTCTTCTGCTTCTTCTGCTTCTTCTTCTTCTTCTTCTTCTTCTTCTTCTTCTTCTTCTTCTTCTTCTTCTTCTTCTTCTTCTTCTTCTTCTTCTTCTTCTTCTTCTTCTTCTTCTTCTTCTTCTTCTTCTTCATTCTCCTTATGTTTCTTCTATCTCTTCACTCTTGTATCTTCAAGATTTTTTTGAGTACATTAAAAGAAGGGAAAAAAATGTAGAACTTGGTGACAACTGGCAAGATTAAGAGAAAAAAGAACAAGGGGAATGTGAAGAAGTAAAAATTTGGATTGTTGGGCCTCGTGGCATCTACGAGACAAGGATACTGAGCTGATCCACGACTCTGGTGATCGTACGAGATTGCTAAACATGATCTCCCACGCTTATCGACATGGCACATGATGATGATGATTTTATTCAGTGCAAAACCTGCTTGCCTCTTTCTCTTCTTTTACGCCGAGAACAACCTACCATCTAATGTTATCTGATTCAATGCGCACGCGTCGGATTTTCCCGATACAGACTTATTGAAGTGCGTAACATCGTGAGGACAAGATAAACAGCGAAATGCAGAAAGATGCAAGGCCACGAAGAACGAAAGACCATGAACAGAAATTATAATGGAAATAAATTGTTTAAATTACATGTCTTTTGCTGGAAGTTGTAATCGATCCTAGCCCTTGTTGGCTGTTTATAATTTACTAGGCTATTTTATTTTACCTTCAGTATTCTGCCATGGCTTTCTGAAACAGAAGTCAGCAAGCCTAACTGACCGGCGAGTTGAATGACTCCACTAAAACTTCCGCCAGAAGAGAAAGGAAAAGTGTGTTAACCCTCTCAGCAATGGCGACCTCCAAATAGAAATTAATTAGAGAAAGTAAAAATATATTTTTTGAAGGGATAAAAGCGATGACAAAGACAGGAAATATATTATTGGAGGAAGATGCTATAATGACGAGGTGGAATGAGTATATAAGAGACTTATGTGATGGAGAAAGGGCAGAATTAACAGAAGAAAGTAACTTAGAAGGTCCACCTATTCTAAAAGAAGAAGTTGATGATGCTATCACGCATATGAAGAAAGGAAAATCAGCTGGGCCAGATGGAATCACAATAGAAGAATCAGAAGTAATGGGAGAATTTGGAATAGATATATTAACCAAAATGTTGAATGATATTTATAGCAGTGGATATATACCAAGTGATATGTTTAAATCTGTATTTATAGCTATAACAAAAAGACCAGGAGCAATTGAATGCGAAGATTTTCGTACAATTAACCTCATAAATCATGTCGCTAAGCTTCTACTCAGAATTATACTGAGAAGAACAAGGAAGGAAATAAAAATGGAAATTGGCGAAGAACAGTATGGATTTGTAGAAGGAAAAGGTACAAATAATGCAATATACACATTACGAACACTATTAGAAAGATCAGTAGAGACAAAGAAAGACATATATTTGTGCTTCATATATTATACTAAGGCATTTGATAAAGTAAAACATTATGAACTGATTAAACTGTTGGAATATATTAACATTGATGGGAAAGATCTCAGAATAATAAAATCTATTTACTGGAACCAAACAACAGCAATTAAAATGGGAAATAAGAAGGAAATTATGAACACATAAAGTTGGGAGTAAGACAGTGATGTGTTTTGTCACCAGATTTATTCTCCCTCTATAGCGAAGTAATAATGAGATAGATCAAAGAAAAGCCTGGAATAATATTTGAAGGTTATACTATAAATACGATATAAATACGATTCCGGTTTCAAGATGGCGACGGATGGTCGTGTTGTTTTGTGTTCGTTAACTTTGTCGCGTAGGGGATGGATTTATTCATCTCTTGCGTGTAATTGGTGTGCCAGGATGTAAAACCAGGAGTTTCGACTATAGATCTGCGCGGGTGCTACGGAGTTCGTGCATCGAGCGAAGCCATCCTTGAGTGAATTTTCAGCAGCGTGTGTGGTTTTCAAAGTCTGTGTTTACGTTTTTTCAACATGGCGGAACAACGTGTGTTCTTCGAGCGGTCAGCAGTCAACATACCGAAGCGGCGTGGTAGCCGCGCAGGGAGAAAGAAGCAAGGTAAGCGTGGTAGCTTGAGGCGTTTTAGACTCAAGTGTCACCGTCTAGGACTCAGGAATATCCGTATTCTATATTGGAACTGTGCCAGTGTAAAACAACGGGGCTCTATTTTAGAACCCCTAGTTTACAGGAACGACATTGTAGCACTCCAGGAGACGAGACTGGGCGATCAGCTACTCCAAATTGCCGGCTTCAAATGTTTCTACAACAGACGACATCTGGGAATGGCGATTCTCGTTCGCGACAGCATGGTGGCGTCAGTGGGACAGTGACGATATACAAATACAGGCGTTGAGAGTTCTTTCCAGTATACCATTCGTGTTGGTTAATGTTTATGCCAGCAATGCCAGTGTGGACGCCCAGAAGTGGCAGTGCTTAAGTGGCATATTAGGCCACGAGAGAAATGTTATTTTCTGTGGTGACTTCAACGCTAAAGGCAGATCATGGGGAAACACTTCCTCCAATACACAGGGGGAGGAGCTCGAGACTGCACTGGAAACCATCGACCTGGTTTGTATCAACAGTGGCTGTGTCACCAGGACAGCAAGCCGTCCGGGCGATGAGGACAGTGCTATTGATCTGGCGCTAGTTTCACCTTCACTCACTACAGTGTGTAGATGGTGTGTCCTAGGACACCATGGCAGCGACCACTACCCTTGCAGCATACTGTTGGAGAAAAGCAGAACCAGGCAGCACAAGCTAAAGGTAAAGACGTTCCAGTATGACAGTACAGGGCAAGATGTGGCTAGTAAAATAAGACGTGACAAGCGCAGAACGTTTCAGGGCAGGAAAAAAAGCTGGGAGCAGCCATCGTGGTGGAGCTTCGAGGTGGAGAAGGCTTGGGTGGATAAGCGTAGTGCTGTAAGGAGATGGCAAAATGCCAAGAAGAACAGAGCTGGTCATCCTAGTCCCTGCTTGCACTTAGAAAGAGAGATGCACACAAAAGTAAGCTATTTCAAAAAACTGGTCAAGGTTGTTAATAGCGAATAATGGGCAGAGGTGTGTCAAAGAGTAAGCACAGACAAGTCACTGAAATTGTTCTGGCGACTACATAAAAGCATGAGTGGTGTAGTCAAGAATAAGAGCATTTCTGACTTCCAAGGTGCTGACCTCATCTGGCAGAGGACTGACGAGGACAAGGGCAAAGCCCTCTTTGAACGCTACCTTGAGCAGAGCAACCAGACAGACATGGGAGGCCGAAATCTGGCCAAGGAGGTCACCTCAGACAGATGCAAGGCCCAGAACACTTCGGATGAAGACACAGTGACAGTGAAAGAAATCAAGGCTGTGCCTCGACGATCAAAAAACAGTGCTCCAGGTCCTGATGGCATAAGATACGACGACATAAATAGGTGTACCGACAATGAGCTAGAGAAACTAGCAGACATGTACAACAACAGTATAGGGAGTGCTAGCATGAAGGAGGAATGGTTACACAGCTATCTGATTCCCTTGCCGAAGCCTGACAAAGACCACAAAAAAATTCAGGGATATCGAATTATAACCATGCAGAATACAATAGGCAAGCTGCTGGAGAAGGTAATTGCCAGGAAAATATCAAGCCAACTAGAGAGGCAAGGTGTTTTCCCACCTACCCTGGGTGGGTACCGTCCAAAAAGAGAAACCTGGACCAATGCAGCAGTCTTTGCCCATGATGTCTATGAAGGTTTCCACTCAGGCACTGAAACCGTTGCTGCAGCGATTGATCTTGAGGACGCATACAACAGAGTACCACTGGATTTTTTAATGTTTCAGCTTCTTGAACTAAACGTAAGTCCATTCCTCCTTAGTTGGATCGCTGCAGCCCTATTCCAACGGAAAGTAGTTTTTAGATGTGGCAGTTGGACTTCGGAACCAACAACAATATATCCTGTCCTACCACAGGGATCACCATTATCTCCGGTACTGTTCAACGCCTACACAGTGAGAATCACCAGTGAGCAGATCACTGGACCTGGCAGGACATTGTCATATGCCGATGATGTTTTAGTGTATCGCCAGGGTAAGGACAGAGAGGAGGTTGCTGTGGAACTACAAACCGAACTCAATCGCATAAGTACTTCGTGTGATGAAGCTGGGGCAATAGTCAACCCAACAAAGGCAACAGTGACTTGGTTCTCGTTGAATAATCATATTGTCAACACTCCAACACCAACTGTAATGCTGTGTTCAGAGACGGTGGAAAGAATGCAGGTAATGAATTACCTGGGGATACGGTTTGATTGAAGCCTTGCTTATAATGTGCACATAGACCAGGTGATAACAAAGGCCAAGCGGGGTTGGCAGCGATGCGGGTGATGGCGGCAGCAAACTCTGAGCAGCGCCATCTATGTCTTCTGTACGAGGGGCTGGTCATGTCTGTTTTGGAGTATGCAATGGCAATCCTGACTCTCAGCCATAAGCAGATAGAAAGGATGGAAAGGATACAGAATGAAGCTATGCGCATTATTCTTGGATGTACAAGAGATACAGCATGCAGGGCGATGCGCTACCTTCTTGATTTTCCAACCATTGAAGATAGAATACAAGGTTGCAGGGCACGCGCCTACCTCAGAATTAACGCAAACACACAACATCCACTGCATAGTGAAATTAGGAAGGTGAAGGGCAGCAGGTTAAAAAGAGGACGGTCGTGGATGGGTCAAGCCGAAGACATTCTTCAACAGGTGTGTTCACTGGAGGACTTAGAACCTGGCGAGGAGTGTGTGCAAGTGCCAACAGACTTCTGCACATCCTTTTCAGTTTGCATCCAACTAGATAGAAGATGCAGACAAGAAAATCCGGCTGCTGTTGAGGCTGAAGTACAAGCGTTGATTTTCGAGAATTCGCTAGACGGTGACGCGGTCATCTACACAGATGGGTCGGTCGTCCGACATGTGAGAAGCTCATGGGCCTTTACAGCTCGGGCCGGAGGGAGAATTGTGAAGGAGGACTCCGGTGCTTTCACTGAAACCACAAGTAGCCTGACCATGGAAGTCATGGCAGTAAGTAAAGCAATAACATGGCTCGAGGCACAGACATTCACTAGGGCTTGTTTCCTTAGCGACTCAATGAACATGATCAAGAGGATAGAGGAGGGGTCGATCCGAAGAGAATGGTTGCTGCCTCTGGAGCGGTCTCGACTGGCAAAGATTAGTTTCATCTTCGTGCCAGGGCATGCGGGAGTACAAGGTGAGGCTACTGTGGAGGGCGGAAGCGCCATGGACCAGGCCGACATTCTGAATGCTCTACGAGAAGTAAGACTTTTGCGAGAACCAAGTGATGACTGTGAATCTACAACAATGGCCAGACTGCGAGAGCAGCAAATTAAAAGAGGGGTGGCCAAACAAGAACACTACGCAGGAAGCCAAAGAAGATTGATAAACCAACACAGAACTGGCGTCGTTAGCCGCCACACGTTGCGGGATTTGCTGAGGAGGGGATCCGAGCACTTATGGACTGAATGGTTCGATGTGCAATGAGGATGATCTGTCGACTAACTAACTAACTATACTATAAATAATATACGCTTTGCAGATGACACAGTATTGATAGCGGATAATGCACCAGATCTACAACAAATGTTGGACATTGTAGTAACAGAGCGTGCAAAGAAAGGACTCTCCTTGAATATCAAGAAAACAGTAACAATGGTGGTATCAAAGAAACAGGTGGCACCCAAATGTGAAATAGAGATAGAAGGGAAAATTCGTCACCAAGTCGATAGTTTCAAATATCCAGGGACATTTATAACATCAGATGGAAGATGCACAACAGAGATCAAGAGCAGAATAGGGCAAGCAAAGGCTGCATTTCAACAAATGAAGAATATCTTATGCGATAAGTCGCTATCATTGAATGTAAGAAAGAGAGTGCTGAGGTGCTATATAGAGCCTGTTTTGCTGTATGGCTGTGAATCTTGGAATATAAATGAACAAATTAGGAAGAGATTGGAAGCAACAGAGATGAATGTTGCGAATACCTTGGACTGCCAAAGTAACTAACGACGAATGCCTTAAAGAGGCTGACGAAACTAGAACATTATATACAACAATAAGAAAGAGACAAACAGCTTTTTTATCATGTGATGAGAAGAGAGGCGCTGGAGAACATCGTGAAAAATGGAAAGATCGAGGGGAAGAAAGGCAGAGGCAGACCACGAGAAATGATGCTGGATGGATTGCGACGGTGGCATGGAGGAATATCAACGACAGAGTCGATCCAGAAAACCAAGGACAGAGATCTGTGGAGAGTCAAGAACGCCTACGTCAGTCAGCACGGCACTTGATGAGGACGATGAAAAACGAAGAAACGTAGGAAGCAAAGTTTTAACCTCTGCAGTGCCGAAGGATTATGTAAACACCAAATATGACCTCCATTTTGGACAAAAGGAAGATATATCGTCAGACTAGGGCCATCGTGTTATTTGTTTTGTTTCGTAGCATCTTCTGCAATTTCAATGCTGTGATGTCGGTTCCTAAATCAATCAATCAATCAATCAATCAATCAAGCATTTCAATTCTCAATGAACGGAAATTCCCATAACAATACATGTTCATTTGATTGTGTACGATATTTGGTCCAAACCCACCTTTTGTTTGGCACTGAACCAGTTATTTAAGATAAGATAAGATCAGATAAGATAAGATAAGACAAACGGTGTCTTACTAACGAGCGGTCTTGTAAATTTCTGCACGACACACTCTGACACTCTCTAGCGAAGGAGGTAGACTTGAGGGCAAAACAATGGCAACCGGAAACGGAAGATAAATGAGTAGAAAGGCTGCGCAAGATGTCAGCTAAGCTGTCGTTATTGTGCACGTGGTGGTTGAGTACAGGCACACACCGGGTCCTGTTTTAATCCGGTGTCTGTGTGACGTTAATTATACACAGATGTCGTTAGTGTGATAAGATGGTGCTGGAAAAGAAGGTATTGTGGGGTGTGGGACACGAAAGGGGTAGGCAAAGTAAGGAGTGAACATTTCTCACACATAGTATTCACCTATGTGTCCACACCTGGGTTGGGGAATGATCACAGTAGCCATACATTTCGTCGCTGCATACGTGAACAGGCTACAACCAACACCAACTTGCTCACAGCGAGACGAAGGACAGGCAACAAGAAAGTATAACGGAAGCCCGTTCAATATCTCATCTTATCATGTTCCTCTTGTACCTTGCGGTGTCGAGGTGAAGTATAAACATCGTGAGAGTGGCACCGATTATGGCACTTATCGCTTTATATATCGATATTCCCATGGACTCTGCTATTCCCTCCGTCCAACGTTTACGTGGTCGGCCTCTTCCTCTGTTTCCATCTGGTCTGTACATCATTGCTTGTTGTGGTATGCTGTTGACTAGTAACCTACTTGCATGGCCAGATCATTTGACTTGCTGCTTTCTAATAAAATCTAGTGCTGCTTTAAACCCCACTTTAGTCCCGATTTCTTCATTTCTGATCTATCTCTTCTTCATACGTTCAACTGCTGCTGCATTTACAACAACAACAACTACTATTACTACAAGTATTAGTAAATGACACTACTACTACTACTACTACTACTACTACTACTACTACTACTACTACTACTACTACTACTACTACTACTACTACTACTACTACTACTACCACACTACTATAGGGTGTATTTTTAATGACTGTGCAGTGTTTTAAAATATTACCGTTCCACGTTGTGTATTCAACCTCTGTAAAGTTCATGCAACATAATAGGTAAATACAAATCTTGGGCAGGCAATATTTTCAAACACAGCACAGTCATTAAAAATACACCCTTAACAACAACAACAACAAGAACACCTACTACTACCACTACTACTACTACTACTACTACTACTACTACTACTACTACTACTACTACTACTACTACTACTACTACTACTACTACTACTACTTTTACTACTACTACTACTACTACTACTACTACTACTACTACTACTACTACTACTACTACTACTACTGCTGCTGCTGCTGCTACTTCTGCTACTACTACTACTACTACAACAACAACAACAACAACTACTACTACTACTACTACTACTACTACTACTACTACTACTACTACTACTGCTGCTGCTGCTGCTAGTACTACTACTACTACTACTACTACTACTATTACTACTACTACTACTACTACTACTACTACTACCACTATTACTACTACAAGAACAACTACTACTGCTGCTGCTTCTTCAACAACAACATCAGCAACAACTACAACTACTACTGCTGCTGCTTCTACAATAAAAACAACAATTACCACTACTACTACTACTACTACTACTACTACTACTACTACTACTACTACTACTACTACTACTACTACTACTACTACTACTACTACTGCTACTGCTGCTACTGCTGCTACTGCTGCTGCTGCTTCTACAACAACAGCAACAACAACAACAACTATTACTACTATTCCCATTCTTCTTAGCGTCCTCTTCCTCCTTCTCCTCTTAATGTTTTTTTTTCTTCCTCCCCCTCCTCCTCCGTCATTTCCTGATTCCCTCATCATCCCCCACCTTCTTCTTCTTCTTCTTCTTCTTCTTCTTCTTCTTCTTCTTCTTCTTCTTCTTCTTCTTCTTCTTCTTCTTCTTCTTCTTCTTCGTCTTCTTCTTCTTCTTCTTCTTCTTCTTCTTCTTCTTCGTCTTCTTCTTCTTCTTCTTCTTCTTCTTCTTCTTCTTCTTCTTCTTCTTCTTCTTCTTCTTCTTCTTCTTCTTCTTCTTCTTCTTCTTCTTCTTCTTCTTCTTCTTCTTCTTCTTCTTCTTCTTCCTCTTCTTCTTCTTCTTCTTCTTTGCGTCGTTAAGGCCGTACTTCTACTAATTCTCTAAATTAACTATCTAGACCTACTTGGTGGCCTCGCACCACGAAGGCTGTGGGTTCACTTTCGAACTACGTCGATCGTTTCTCGAGTCTCATTTTCTCTTAGGCTCCTGGGGGACGTCGCTGGAGATACGGAGTTCGTACTTTGTTCGAGGCCGGCCTGTGCAAGGAGACCGAGCCATATCAGATAAATCCATGTACAAGGAATTCGAGCCTCTTGGCTTGTAAACACGCTAACCCCTACCTGGTGGTGACGTATAGAATAGAAAGTTAAATTACAAAGCAAATGTTCTCCTTCTTCTTCTTTCGTTCGCCTGAAATATGCTTATAACTGCAATGTTGTCTCTCGTATGAATCCAACAGTCTTTTTTAGTTCATTCAGCGGTCCATAGAGTTTATCTTTCACTGTTGTCTCTCTAGGCCAGAAGGTTCGCCTGGATGCGTTGTAGTTTGGGCAATCCTGGAGTATGTGCTCTGCTGTCTGTGACGCCAAACCACATGTGCACATGGCTGAGTCACCAATCTTGAATTTTGTATACATGTGGTTGCGTAATCTATTGTGTCCTGTTCTGAGGCGCAGAAGAATGACCTGTTCTGGTCTGTCCATAACGTGGTAGTCGTCTTGAGTAAGGTTTGGTGGCCTTCTGACTGATTTGATCATTCTTTTCTTTTGGTGGTATGTAATGGGCACATCAGGTTGTTCTTCTTTTGCTCCTTCTTTAGCCAATCGATCAGCTCTGTCGTTTCCGGGGACTCAACAGTGGGATGGTATCCACTGTATGGTGATCTTACGCTGACTGCTAAGTTCAGAAAGTAGTGTCCTCAGAACTGGCAATTTCCCAGACAGGAGCGCCTCTATTACGGATTTTGCATCTGTCAATATCATCATAGGTTGTGTACCATGGCTGGTATTTTGTAATTTCTCTGTGGCTATCTTGATTGCCTCAATTTCAGCATCATAGTTATGGCAGTACTTTCATGTTGGAATTCTGGCCGTGTCTCTAGTATTATTTGGGTATTCTATGTACACTCCTGCTCCTCCATTTCGAACAGCATTTCTGCGCTGTACACTGTTCTGGTCTTCCTTGTCAAATATTCCTCTCACTTTTGACTGGGTCTGTAGCGATATTCTATGTTCATCTTTCCACGGAGTTCGCTCTGGAATGGTTGTCAGGGGGATACCAACTGTGGGAAGATCGATGGTTTCTCTGCAGAGTTGTTTGGCCTGGTGGATGAAACTACTTCTTTTCAACCGCCCCATAGCTAAGTTTTCAAATCGGTTCTTCATAGGGTGGCCTGGCAAACTGAGAAACTTTTCTGCTTGTATGAGTGTTTTTGTATCTCTGCGTTCTCTTAAAGCTTGTGTCCTCCCCATTTTCTCCATTGCTACTATAGGGGTTGATCTCATCCCTCCTGTGATGACTCTAAGAGCTTGATTTTGCACCTTGTCCAGCTCCTGCAATGTAATTTTTGATGCTGAACACCACGCAGTTGACCCGTATTCCAAGTGTGGTCGTATGCTCTGTTGATAAACTTTGCTAAGTATTTTCCCACTGGCTCCCCAAGTGGTTCCAGTTAGCTTTCTCATAATGGCAAATGTTATATGCGGAGACTATACGTAATACCGATACGTCACAATGGGATTGTTCCGAGTGAGGTTTTTGACTCAACTCACAGAACTCCGCTAGAAGCGTCAACTCCTACGCAATAACTGATTCTTCAGCAATAACTGACTTTTCAGCAATAACCAGCGTCAGCAATAACTGACTCTTCAGCAATAATCTATTTGTCAGCAATAACTGACTCTTCAGCAATAATCTACTCGTCAGCAATAACTGTTTCTTTAGCAATAACCGGCTCTTCAGCAACGCCATACTGCTGCGCAATAACTAACTCTTTAGCAATGTCTGACTCCTGTGCAAAACTGTCTCTTCAGAAATAATCGATTTTTCAACAATAACTCTCTTCAATAATAACTGACTCTTTAGCAATAACTGACTATTCAACAACAACTGGCTCTTCAACAATAACTTTCTCTTTAGCCATAACCGAATCTTCTGAACCAGCTGACTTCAGCAATAACTGATTATTTAGCAACGCCTTACTTCGCAAAACTGACTCCACGACAAGCGACCGCGGCAGCCGACGCTCACTCCCCGGCAGCCACTCACAAGATGTCAACTGCTATCTGAGCTCCCTAATTAGTCTCGCCAGCTCACGTCCCCCTTCAGCACTGACGACTGAGAGTTCAGATCCTCTAGAGATCTGACACCAGACACAAACTAAGTCCCAGCGGAGCTTCAAAAACCTCCCCAAGCAAACGTAGTTACCAACTGTATCATACCAGCACTCCCTTCCCCATCTTGCATCCCTCATATCGTTACCTCACTCTTCCCCTTTAACCTTTCACCCAGGCAGACGCTAACCTCTTAAGGTCGATTGTCCGGGCTGTCATCAGGAGTTTACTTAACTAACCGTTAAAAACAAAACAGAACTGGGGCAAAGAGTAAGACAATCCGTATCAAGCTCGTTAAACAGAAATTCTCTCCCCTCTTACACAACACTTGTCTCTTATGTCAATTTATCCTCCGCGCTATTAAAAAGTAAATTTTCCTCTACCCCCGCAACTCTTTCTTCATCTACGAGTCTCCCTTAATTTTCTTTGCGATGCTGGTAATGATGTCTTCTTTTCATTTTCCCCTCCTCTTCATCCTCCTTTCCTGTCTCTTAAATTTCACAGCATAATGTTTTACTCGCGATAAGATCCTCAAAGGCAAAGAGCTAAAAATTGCACTAAATGAGTTCTTGTAGGGGAGTTGCTGGCACACGAATCCAAACAACTCACCTCTCGTTTCTGGTCGAGTGGATTACTCTGAGACCCCAGTTTCTGCTCACCTGTTGTGGGATTTTGGATCGGGATTTCTCTTTCCGACCATTCTTTCTCATCTTCATTTGTTCTTTTTTAAATCTAGATCTGGAAACTGGCTTTTCCTAGTAGAGCGTTAATTTAACCAGATTTCCTTGTTTTCTTGGGCAGATGGGGGGGGGGGGGTGGGGGGGGGGGGGGTGCAGGGAGAATTGTGATGTTGTTGTACACAGGGGATCTCAAACTATGACGGGAAGATACTCTTTTCTTTACTTCTCATCTTTGGTTCCCAGCTGGTTCTAACTTGGTTGCTATGGCTGTTATTTGTTATTATTGTTGCTATTTTGTCGTTTCTTGTTATATTCTTGTTGTTTTTGTTATTATTAATGTTATTAATATTTTTTGCAGCCGTGGTCGTTTTTATTGATGCTAATATTCTCTTTTTTGTTGTTGCTACTGTTGGTATTTTTAATGTTGTTATGTGCCACTATATTTGCTCTTATTATTACTATTGCTTGTGTTATCGTTGTTGCTGAATCTGTTGTTTTTACTATTGTTATTGCTGTTGCTGTTGTCATTATTGTTGTCGCCATCGCCGTCGTTGTCGACGTAGTTATTACTGTTTATCTCTTTTTTATTTTCGTTATTATTATTATTATTATTATTATTATTATTATAGCTGTTGCTGTTGTTGTTGTTGTTACTATTATTGTTTTTGCTGTTGCTGGTGCTGTTGTTTGTGTTGTTACTGTTGTTGTCATTGTTAATGTTGCTGCTGCTGTTGTGTTGCTACTGTTATTGTTGTTGTTGTTGCTGCTGCTGTTGCTGTTGTTGTTGTTGTTGTTGTTGCTGCTGTTGCTGTTGTTGTTGTTATTGCTTCTGCTGCTGCTGCTGCTGCTGCTGCTGTTAACACCGTCGCTACAAGATGCTAAGTTTTCTACGATTGCTGAGATGTGATTCCAGGAATGAATGCCCAAATTACCTTGGAAATATTGAGAGAGCACACTGGGAATGCTCAGAACACCATGGACATGATGAGAACACTTTTGGATTGGTGAAAACAACATTCTAAGACTGCAAATACCGTATTAATGCTGAAAACACCATGATAATGCTAAAAATACTATAATAATATTGAACACACAAGGATATTTGTTGTTCGTGTCTATTAAATTAAAGAATGATTCCGAAAGACCGCGACCAGAGGGTCTGGCCGACACTCAGTGCCCCACGAAAAGAGAAACGAATACATAATCAGATTGTAATTGGGACCATTAGTATTGGCACTCTTTGCTGGTCGTTGAAGAGGACGGGCGTGCATGGGAATGACCCCAGTGCTGTGTGGTCGGTTATTGACTTAGAGCACCTCAACTCACTTAAGTAGCTGTTGAATATATATATATGCGCACACGAGAGACTTTCAGATTTGTAAGCCTTACAAGAAGTGTGGAAGAAATGACAATAACCACTTCCATTGCTATAAAGAATATGCAGCTAACTTAACATCTGAGTATAGAAGTCATATCATCTGATGGGAGATGCTTTGAAGAGATAAGAACAAGAATCGCTATGGCGAAGATAGTCTTTTGCAAGATGAACAAACGAACGAACGAACAATCTTAATTTTCAAAGGGTAACAAATTGGGCACGCAGGCCCGTCTTACATTCGGCCCTTCCAACCACTCATGTTTCATTCATCAATTGTGAATGTTACATTTACATAAGAAAAAACCATTGTCAAAATGATTTTGTGAACATAAACAAAGCATATTATCATGTTATAAGACAGGCAGACACACGTACACACGCACATTCATAAACATACATGCACTCGTATATACCTGCGTATATACTAACATTATTTGCACAAACTCTCACAGTTATGCACACACTCAATACCATACAAATACGTACTCCCTCGCACTCACTGCATGCATTCACACATACCCACACAAATATTTACACATACATACACTAACATGCACACTTATACACACACTTACACACACACTTACACATACACACATATCCGCACATTGCACACATATCCACACATCGCACATATACGCACACAAACACATCCATATACACACATGTACACACATAAACACACATACACACAAACACACACACACACACACACACATATATACAAACATACACACATACACGTACACACACAACATAGATACACAAAAACATACAACTATACGCACATACACACATACAAACATACACACTCATGCACACACATACACACATACATACACGCACATACACACACATACATACACACATACACACATGGAAGCACATACACACACATACACGCACACATACACCAATAAATCATACTGACGAATAAAATGATGTAACTTGCTACGAGAAAAAGAGTGTTAATGTGCTACATAGAGCTTGCACTTGTGTATGGATGTGAAGCATGGACAATGAGCAGTCAAGCTAAAAAAAAAAAAGCATCTGCAAGGTTTCAATGCAGTATGTGTATGTGTCACTGCATTGAAACCTTGCTTCTCCAACAGCTCCGTTGGGATCAAACTTGAATGCCAATTAATCATCTCTCTGGGATGCGTGCATCCAGCAGCTATCAATACTGTTGTGGACGCCACTGTGTAACTGTGCCATCTTCCCTCTATACATTCATATCCAACTATTCACATATCCACCTGTTTACACTGTCTATAACTATGCTGTCCTCCTCCTATATATTCATTCCCAACTGTCTCCACACCCCTATATATTCATATCAGACTGTTCGCATATCTTTGGCGACATAAACCATATCTAGCAACCTAGTATACTTAAACTCTGTGGCCAAAGAGTGCCCTCGCAACCGGCAAAGCCGCCATTTCTGCTCCATCATGGGAACCGAGTGGTTGTGATTTTTTTTTTTTTTTGTATTTTGTTTTTCGTTGTTTTGTCTATCTGTGTTGTCCTGTCATTGACAAAGATTCTGAGAATCGAAACATCGGCCGTCATGTATGTCGTATTTGCACGTATTTGTGTGTTTTTTTATTTTATTATTTCATTTTATATATTTATTGATTTGCTTCTGATTTTGAATTTTAACCGGTATACGATGGATCTCCTTGTAAGGTACGTGCAACGTGTTTGTGTTTAGTACGTTTCTTCTCGCAGAAGCTACATATAACTATTTGTTTCCAATTCATACAATAACCATACCATTGTCATGTAACCTGTCAATATTGTTGTTTAGGATATCAAAAGTTGTCAGCATCATAGTGCAGACGAATACGATGACGTCATACGGACAGTTTAAAGATGGCCGCCCCACTTCTGACATGCACCAAACTGCAAACAACATAACTTTGCCGAAACATGTATTCCAATAAATAAACATTATTTTATTATTATTATTATTTTTTCCCGCGTTTCCATCATGTCTCAGGATACTGCGGTCAATATCAGCATCTTTCAGCTGTATGTTGATTCCTAGGCTAGATTACGCTCACCAGCATGTCACGACTTTCTGAGCGACTGGCTCCATACTCTCATAAGTCATTGGTGCGACTCGAACCGCTTCCAATTCTCGTGCACTCACGTCAACCACGAGAGTATTCAGGATTACAGAGAAAGCTGCTAACCTCTCGGCCAGGGAGCCTTCATTATGATTATTATTATTATTATTATTATTATTATTATTATTATTATTATTATTATTATTATTATTTTTATTTATTTATTTATTTATTTATTTTTTAAATTTATATTAACGAAATAGGAAGTCTCCGTGGCGAAGTGGTCAATCTGTTTGACTCGCACTCCGAAGGTGGTGGGTTAGATTCTGGGCTACATCTTTCGGTTGCATTTATCTAAGAGTCTGGAGCTACGGAGTTCGTGCTTTGTGCGACGCTTTCGGCCGGCCGCCCTGCATATGCAATGGCAATGAAGTCGATCCTCTCGACTTTTAAGACTTGTTTATATATTCTAATTTGAGTGTTATAGCAGTGCTGGATAACAGAGGGAATAGCAGAGTCCATGGGAATCACGATGTATGACATCCATAGTGAGATGAGAAGACATGAAATGAATGACATAACTGAGATGAAATAAGATTTCTTGTAACTAAGTTTCATTGTCAGCGATCAAATTCAAGTCACCAGAATGACTCACGCATAACAGTTCCCTATACTTACTAAGAAAACCAAGGGATTTTGCAGGGAAACATTAAATTGGATATTGGAAATAACAACTTGCCATAGAGGGTAATAATAAACTTGGTTAATAGCAGCATGCCGGTCTCTCTGGCTGAGGGGTTACAACACTTTCTCCGTAATCCCGTTTATCACGCAGAGTCTCGTAGCGGGAGAGAACTGGGAGCGGTTCGACCCCCGCTGGTGACTTGCGGGATACTGAGCCGGCCGCTCAGAAAGCAATGGCAAACTACTGAGCGTAATCTTGCCAAGAAATCAACAGACAGCTGAAAGATGCTGCTGTTGACAGCGATGTCCTGTAAAGGATATGCAAAAAAAAATAAAAAAAATAGCAGCATATTAACTGATCCAGTGTCAAAGGATAACTCTCATCTCATCTCATCTCATCATGTTCCTCTTGTACCTTGCGGTGTCGAGGTGAAGTATAAACAGCGGTAGAGTTCCCGCATATGGGCTTCATGTATCGATATTCCCATGGACTCTGTTATTCCCTGCGTCCATCGTTTACGTGGTCGGCCTCTTCCTCTGCTTCCCTCAGGTCTGTACATCATTACTTGTTGTGGTATACTGTTAGTTTGTAACCTACTTGCATGGCCAAACCATTTGACTTGCTGCCTTCTAATAAACTCTAGTGCAGCTACAACTCCCATTTTAGTCCTGATTTCTTCATTTCTGGTCTTATCTCTTCTTGATACATTGAGTATTCTTCTCAGGAATCTCATTTCTGTTGTTGTGATTTTTTTCTTTTTCTGTCATTGTCCAGGTTTGGCATTGGTAACATAGAGTTGGTAGGAAGATTGTGTTGTAAAGTGTTTTCTTAGTAGTTATTGATACATGTTTGTTCTTTAGTATTGGTGCCATTTGTCCAATGAGTTGGTTTGCCTTATTGCATCTATTTTTGATCTCATCTTCTGATTTGCCATTTGATGATATTATACTTCCTAGGTATTTGAAACTCTTTACTTGTTTCAAGGGATGTTCGTTTAGGTGAATCGTTGTTGCTTTTTCGTCTTTTGTTACCGTCATTAATTGTTTTACTAGTGCTAATTTTCATGTTATGTTCCCTACACATTTCATTTAGACTATTATGTGGTCTTGTAATTCAGCTTCTGATTTTGCTATTAGTGCTTGGTCGTCCGCAAATAGGAGTTCTCTAATGGTTAGATTTGCAGATAGTTCTTCTTCCGTGTTCTCGTCATGCGGTGTTCTTGTGGTCTCTGTTTGGCTGGTTTCTTTACATATGTTGCCTACATCTACTATATATATATAGTAAGACTGGCAAGAGAAGGTCCACCAGAGAGACGAATGGAGACAGATTGTATTTGCAGCAAAGAACCTCAATGGCTCGGAATGCTGAAGAAGAAGAAGAAGAAGAATATATATATATATATATATATATATATATATATATATATATATATATATATATATATATATATATATATATATATATATATATATATATATATATATATAAAGAGAATGTTTGTGTATGTGTCCTTTATGCGTTCCCGAACGGTCCATCCGATTGAGATGACATTTTGTTCAGATATTGTTCTCACTCCCGCGGATCCAACTGAAATAGTTAGTTAGTTTAAAATCAACAATTTTTCCTCAAGCACGAAAGAAAAAGGCACTACGAGCTTCAGAAACAGACGAGCAACGGGAAGGAAGACTGGAAACCAATCGAGTACTCACTGCTCAAGCACGTTCATCTGGCGGGACGTTGGCGATGACAGGCCGGGTCGTCAGCTAGTATGTTATGAAAATGAGAGGGGACAGGACACAACCTTGTCGTACTCCGGATCTTATGGTGAAGGGTTCTGAGTGTCCTCCAGTTGCTCTCAATATGCATTCACTGTTGCATCAAAGGATAAGATATCGGCAAATTTTACCTCACATTCGAACAGAAGTTTGATATATCGTTATACTAAGGTCATCGCTTTATTTGTTTCGTTTCGTGGTATCTTTCAAACATTCAATGCTCAGTGAACGGAGGCTTCCATTATAATTCTTGTGCATTTGAATGTGTACGACATTTGGTCCAAACCTACTTGATGTTTAACACTGAATCAGTTAAGAGAGGTATGCGACAGTGATGTGTAATTCTCCAGATATTTTCCCTCTATACAGTGAAAATATTTTTAGAAGTGTAGAAGATATGGGAGAAATCTCGATTGGGGGAAGAACCATCAATAACATTAGATTTGCGGATGATACAGTATAAATTTTAGATACTGAGCAGGACCTGTAACATTTAGTAGATATGGTTATTGTACACGTAAACAAGTAAGTTAGTTAGTTAGTCGACAGATCATCCTCATTGCACATCGAAACATTCAGTCCATAAGTGCTCGGATCCCCTCCTCGACAAATCCCACAGCGTATAGCGGCTAACGACACCAGTTCTGTGTTGGTTTATCAATCTTCTTTGGCTTCCTGCGTAGTGTTCTTCTTTGGTCACCCCTCTTTTGATTTGCTGTTTTCGCAGTCTCACCATGGTTGTAGATTCGTAGTCATCACTTGGTTCTCGCACACGTCTTACTTCTCATAGAGCACCCAGAATGTCAGCCTGGCCCATGGCCCGTCCGCCCTCCACAGTAGCCTTACCTGCGAGCTTGTCAGCACGCTCATTTTCTTGTACTCCCGCATGCCCTGGCACGAAGATGAAACTAATCTTTGTGAGCCGAGACCGCTCCAGAGACAGCAACCACTCTCTTCGGATCCACCCCATATCTATCCTCTTGAGCATGCTCATTGAGTCGGTCAGAAAACATGCCCTATTGAATGTCTGTGTCTCGAGCCATTTTATTGCTTTACTTACTGCCATGACTACCATAGTCAGGCTACTTGTGGTCTCAACAAAAGCACCAGAGTCCTCCTTCACAATTCTCCCTCCGGCCTGCGCCATGAATGCTCATGAGCTTCTCACATGTCGGACGACCGACCCATCTGGGTAGATGACAGCATCACCGTCTAAAGAATTCTCGAAAATCAACGCTTGTACGTCCGCCTCCACAGCAGCCGGATTTTCTTGTCTGCATTTTCTGTCTAGTTGGATGCAAACTGAAAAGGACGTACAGAAATCTGTTGGCACTTGTACCCACTCCTCGCCAGGTTCTAAGTCCTCCAGTGAACACACTTGTTGAAGAATGTCTTCGGCTTGACCCCTCCACAACATTCCTCTTGTTAACCTGCTGCCATTCACCTTCCTAATTTCACTGTGCAGTGGATGTTGTGTGTTTGCGTTAATTCTGAGGTAGGCACGTGCTCTGCAAATTTGTAGTCTGTCTTCAATGGTTGGAAAATCAAGAAGGTAGAGCATCGCCCTGCATGCTGTATCTCTTGTAGTAGGCCTCTTTCAGTCCTGAAGGACTATAGAGTTGTGCCGCTTGGGAGGTGCCTGACAGCACCGCTGGTGACTGTATAGTCCAATTCGAGAATGACAATCTCTGTCACAGTTTCCGCATCTGTGAGACGAGGCAAGTCCCGCAGTAAGTGACTGCTCTTTGAGCCTGTGCCGTCTCTCCTCAGTTTTTTGGATCTGACTGCGCTCAAAGAGCACCAGTCCGTTTCGTACATCTCTTCTCCAGGAGCATCTGTCTGTTGCAACTCTCTCCCACGTGTCTGGATCTATTCCAATGGTTTTCATATCTTGTTTACACACATCCCTATATCGCATTTGGGGTCTTCCGGTTGGCCTCTTTCCTGTGGCTAGTTCTCCGTAAAGGAGATCTTTGGGAATACGTTCGTCCTCCATTCGAGATACGTGGCCCAACCACCGGAGGCGTCTCTGCTTGAGGAGGGTGTGCACTGTGGTAATATCTGCTCTTTCAAGCACCTGTTTGTTTGTTATGTGGTCTTTCCATGTTATGCCCAGGATACGTCTCAGACATCTTATGTGGAAGGAATTCAACTTCCTTTCCTGTCTTGAGTACAGGGTCCAGGATTCAGACCCGTAGAGTAGTGTGCTAACAACACAAGCTTTATATACTTGAGCTTTTGTACGCTCTGTTAGTCTATTATTCTCCCAAACTCTTTTAGCTAGCCTGGAAAATGTTGTGGCTGCCTTTCCAATGCGTCTGTCGATTTCTGTCTCTAATGAAAGATTATTTGATATTGTCGATCCCAGATACACAAAATCGTGGACGACTTTCAATTCATAATTAGAGATTTTGATTGACGGAGGCGCATCAGCATCTTGTTCCATCACCTGTGTTTTATTTAGGCTAATGGTGAGCCCAAAGTCTTTGCAGGCAGCTGCAAAACGATCTATGAGCCTTTGGAGATCTTCTGCTGTATGAGTAGTCAGTGCTGCATCATCTGCAAAAAGTAGTTCTCTTACGCATCTTGGTCTTATTTTGGTCTTTGCCTTGAGTCTTGATGGGTTAAAAAGTTTGCCATCAGATCTTGTGTGGAGGTATATGCCTTCAGTGGCAGTCCCAAATGCTTGCCTTAAGAGAACAGCAAAGAAGATACCAAAGAGTGTAGGAGCAAGCACGCATCCCTGCTTTACTCCGCTGCTGATGCTGAATGACTGGGATGTTGAGCCGTCAAATAAAATGGTCCCCTGCATGTTTTCGTGGAATGATTTCACGAGACTAAGAAGGGTGGGTGGACATCCAACCTTTTCAAGGACCTTAAAAAGGCCGCTTCTGCTCACGAGGTCAAATGCCTTTGTGAGGTAGATGAAGGCTATATATAATGGCTTCCTCTGTTCTCTGCACTTCTCTTGGAGCTGCCGGAGTGAGAAAATCATATCGATGGTGGACCTGTTGGGTCTAAATCCGCACTGCGATTCGGGGTAGATTATTTCAGCAAGAATGTGTAATCTTTTAAGGATTACTCTGGCAAAAATCTTGCCTGTACTGCTGAGAAGGGAAATGCCGCGATAGTTGTTGCAGTCGCTTCTGTCGCCTTTGTTTTTATAAAGGGTAACGATGTTTGCGTCTTTCATATCTTGTGGTATTGATTTTTCTCTCCAGCAAAGCTGTAATATTGCATACAGTTCTGGGATGATTGTTTCTTTGCTACATTTTAAAATTTCAGGTGGAATACTATCTTTTCCAGGTGCCTTGCCGGATTTGAGAGAGTCTAGTGCTTCGCTGATTTCTGTGAGGCAAGGTTCGTTATCCAAGGCATGCATGGCGGACTGTTGATCGATGGCTTCCAGAGCTTCTTCGCTGACAGTGTTATCCACTGAGTATAGCTCTGAGTAGTGTTCTACCCAGCGATCCATTTGTTTCGCTCGATCTTTTATGATTACCCCCTCAGTTGATCGTAAAGGGGCCATCTTATTTTTTGATGGACCGACAGCTTGCTTGATGCCCTCATACATTCCTCTTATATTTCCAGTGTCTGCACAAGTTTGAATTTGAGCAGAGAGCTGTAGCCAGTACCTGTTCGCACATCTTCTTGCCATCTGTTGTACTCTATTTCTGGCCGTTCGCAATGCCTGCAGTGTTTTCTCTGAAGGTGATGTTTTATACATCGAGAATGCATGTCTCTTTATCTCCAGGACTGGGAGCATCTCTTCAGAGTGTGCTTCAAACCAGTCGGTTGACTTAGTTTGCTTCTTGCCAAATGTTGATAGTGCTGTATTGTAGATGGTGTCGCGAAAATGACTCCATCTCTCGGTGGAATCTCCGTCTGTGGGGCCGGGCAGAGTATCCGCTAGAGCCTGCATGAATTTGTTGACCTTCTCTTTATTTTGGGTGCCACTGGTGTCAATGCGTGGTCTTCCTTCTGTTCGGCTTCTGTAGATTCTCTTGGGCTTTATCTTCACCTTGCTGGAGACGAGTGAATGGTCGGTGTCGCAGTCAGCACCATGATAGCTGCGAGTCATCCGTACATTGCGGAGGTTGCTGCGTTTAGTGAGCACCAGGTCGAGTTGGTGCCAGTTCTTTGATCTGGGGTGCCTCCATGACACCTTGTGTTGAGGTTTCGTGTCAACGAAGGTGTTGGTCACGCACAGATTATGGTGGCTGCAGAATTCCAAGAGACGTTGTCCATTGTCATTGATCTTCCCAACGCCAAACTGTCCTAGACATGAAGGCCAAGATTCGTGGTCGGAGCCAACCCTGGCATTGAAATCCCTCAGGATAAAAAGATGTTGTTTCTCTGGTGTTTCACTGACTTCTTTGCTAAGGTCGTCATAGAACTTGTCTTTAGATTCTGATGCTGCAGTTAGTGTTGGGGCGTAAACGCTTATAATACTAACTGGGCCTGCCTCTGTCTGGAGTTGGAGCTTCAATATTCTTTCAGTGCCATCACTTGGTGGTATGATGGAATTGAGCAGCTTGTTTCTGATAGCGAAGCCAACTCCATGCTCCCTGGTCTCTCCGCACGGCTTGCCATGCCAGTAGAAAGTGAAGTCCCTCTCCTTGATGCTTCCAGATTCTTGGAGTCTGGTCTCTTGCAGGGCGACAATGTCTATCCCCAGTCTTAGCAGTTCGTTGTTTATCACTGCAGTTTTGCGGGCATCCACAATCTCATTTAGATCGTCTGAGATGCCAGGGGTCATGGTTCTTACGTTCCATGTTCCCAGCCTTAGGGCCGGTTGTTTTGTTTTTTTCTTGCTGTTAGGTGTATAGATTGCGGTCCATGTGTCAGGATTTCCCCCTAAGCTCCACACACCCTCAGGAGCAGATGAACCGTGGCGAGACAACACCTTATTGACTGGGGGCTGCCCAGCTTAGGCGGGCGGTAGCTGTCTAGTGAGATACGATGATCTCTCCCACCGTCGGAAGTAGCCCCTGGCGCCTTGCTCTACGCCAATCGAGCATTAAGACTTATAACCGGCAAATGCTACTTCCCGTGTTGTGTCACCGCTTTACGCGGTGCTGAAGTGACCTCTTCAGGGCTCAAGCCTGGGCAATGGAAGTCGGAGAACCAGCTGTTGCCCAGTAGCAGGTTCCCCCTCTCCACGTCGCCGATGTTGACCAAGGGAAAGGCAGTAGCCAATGCAACTTGGCATCGGTGCCGTCGCAGGAGTTGCCAGAACTATGTTGTTTACAACATGGAACTGCCTTAGGGACTCCATCTCCGGATTTCTCCTCAGGGTTTACTCCCGAAGCCTTTCCCATATGGGTATACCCGCAAGGCAGCGGAGGTTTGAGATTTAGAGTTCCCTCTCTTAGAAGAGATACCAACCAAGGCTGATGAGCCTCCTCTGCCCGGGAATCAATAAGGAGGGAAGTCTACCATTCTTCCTTCCTGGCAGTGACCATACTGATCGGATGACCGTAGCCATTGTCTCTACTGAGAGATCCTCTGCCCACCGTCACTGACTTGAAACCATAACCAACAACTATCTGTCGGCTGCTCCCAAGTCCAATCCACCACCTGCTCCCATGGCTTCACTTTACCCTGTTGGGGGGGGGGGGCTAAACGGGTACTCCACCTTGCCCAAGGGTGTCCCGTAGGCTAGCGGAGGGAAGGAGGCACCTTACTTCTCCTTTGATAGGGTATACCCCTACCCCGCTACCCGTATCTCTTGTACATCCAAGAATAATGCGTATAGCTTCGTTTTGCACCCTTTCCATCCTTTCTATCTGCTTACGGCTCAGAGTCAGGATTGCCATCGCATACTCAAAAACAGACATGACCAGCCCCTCATATAGGAGGCATGGATCGCGCTGCTCACAGTTTGCTGCCGCCATCATCAGCATCGCAGCTAAACCCCGCTTGGCCTTTGTTATCACCTGGTCAATGTGCTCATTATAAGCAAGTGTCATATATTTTTGAAGGGAGTGGGAAATCACTTTAGTGCATGCCCCATTTCTAATCAAAGAAGTTGGGCCCCATCCTCTTCTGTCTTCAATAACCCCAGAATATGACCCTCGAGTTATCTGCAGGCCTCGTCTTATTTAATTTTGTCTAGGAGATATAGATTATGGCCCTGGTGAAAATAATAAATACCAACTGGGATTCTGCCCCTTCTCCAAGGATTCTTATAGTTCTTGAGCCCCCCCTTTTGTTTATCAAATCTGAGGAAAGTCTGGAGAATTCTCTCAGCCTGATTTATTTTAAGAAAGCATGGATGTTGAGCAGTTGATAGACCTTGAGTCTCTCCCAATTACATATTCATTCATGAGTTAATTTATTTTTAAACAACTAAACACATAACCAATCACAATAGATCTTGATAACTTAGTGTACACACATAAGATGGAGAATCACAGATAGGTTGAACCAATAATCAACTTAAGATCAGTGACAGTTAATTATTTATTGAATGGGCCTGTGTCTTCTGGCCTGTCATGTACATTTCTATTGTGGTGTACACAAGATAAATTAGAAACATGCATATAGGACCAATATTACAAACCATCAATAAATAAGCATCAATATACATGATGTCAACAAGTGTGAAAACATAGTAAACAATTGAATGTTGTACATGTTAAGTGTGGTGATAGTGAAATCAACATTTATGTATCAGTTCCTGAAACTGAGTGTTGTGTGTTCCTAAAAGAAAGGTACCCTTGTGATGGGAGATTTGGTTAAGCCTGGGTCCATTGACTGATGGATCCACTCCAGTTCTGCCCATGACCAAGTCTTCTTCCATCTCAAGTGTGGGTCATCTCTTTCTCTCTCTGGGATCTGGTTTGGTTGGTTGGTCAGTTGGTTGCCAGCTGGTTGGTTGTGGGTTGCCAACTGGGTTGCCAATGGGTTGCCACCAAGAATTCACTGTGTAAGATTCACATAAACATATACAATTCTACCAATGCAATATTCTAGAAGTAGGTAAAAGAAACCTAAATTCCTGAAGTAGGAACTAGTTCCCATCCATCCTCTCTTCTTTTCTCTAATCTAGTGTTGGGTTAATTTGGGGTGGTCAGAGTTTATCACACTGTGTACTCCTTGTATCAACTGGTTCCTGCGGTATGTAAGTTCTCATGGGACCTGGGGTCAGTGAGACGTGTACAGTAAGACAGTGACAAGAGTGAGGAAGTGTCAAGATGCATGTAAATAAATGACATACATTTATAACATTTCTATCACTTAATTGTGTTTGTAGTGTGTATAAATATTTCTCTGTGTTTTCCCAATTAACCAACTTCTTCTTCTTCTGTGTATAATAACTCCTCACCCATTATCTATTGTTGTTGTGGTGTTGAGTGTTGAGTTGTGGGTGGTTGTGTTTGTTAAGTTGTGTTGAGTAATGAGTTAATTCAACTTCTGGTGGTGGAGTTCCGCGAAGCACAACTTTGCTGATGTAATGCAGTTCATAAGTGTCCTTATCTAATAAAATTATCTAATTAAATAAAATAAAATATCTAATAAATATAAATATTTATTCCATCAAACCCTATTTATTCAATAGATGAAGGAGAAAGGAAAGATTGGATTTCTCTTTCAGCTTTCTAGATTGTAAATAGGCATAGATAAGTCTGTTTTAGAACAAGGCACTAGTTCTAGTACACGAACTGTCATTTTAGCTGTAGATAGTGATAGCATTTTTAGCAGTGTTTCTGGTGAAATGCACAAGATTGCTTTAGAATCATCACTTCGTACAGTTGTCCAGAATAGAATGTAGTATTATTATGCACTTCTTAAAGTTAATAACTATCCTTAAGAATATCAGAGATGGCAGTATTCGAAAAGAGTAGTAGATTGTCAGTTAGCCCGGGAATCGGCTTTGCTTCGTCAGAATCTACAGTCAAGCATTTTACATTTCAGAGGTTTTAATTTATAATAATACATTTCAATTGACATTACAAACACTGAATACCATTTCTGGGCCTTTGATACATCTGGTCATCAGTTCAATCTAAGGACTAACAAGCTCACCTGGGATCCAGACATTCTGCCTTCCCTATTTGAAAATCGGTCACACTAGTTTTCACGTCTGTTCATTAGGCATGGTTTAGGAAGAGCGCGCGATTAACATATCCTACGCGGGTTTTCAAATTGAGGCGGTGTCACATGTCGGTTTTGTCCAATGATCTCCTGAGCTTGGGCTGATGAAATGTTTCTTAGAACTGACGTCATCTTCTGTCAATTGTTCAAGTTTCAGTTTGATGTGATGTTAATTTAGCAGTTCTGGTTTCAGTTTGCTCCTGTAGTCAATTGTTATATATTTTCTCCTCTCTTTTGCGTGCAGTCTTGTAATCTGAATAATGGTGGTTAGCGTTATGCCACAGCATCACACCAAGTACTTATGCGATTGAGTTGGGTTTGCAGTTCCACAGCAACCCGATCTCTATCCTTACCCTGACGATACACTAAAACATCGTCGGCATATGACAATGTCATCCCCGGTCCAGTGATCTGCTCACTGGTGATTCTCACTGTGTAGACGTTGAACAGTACCGGAAATAATGGTGATCCCTGTGGTAGGCCAGGATATATTGTTGTTGGTTCTGAAGTCCAACTGCCACATCTAAAAACTACCTTCCGTTAGAAGAGGGCTGCAGCGATCCAACTAAGGAGGAACGGACTTATCTTGAGTTCCAGAAGCTGAAGCATTAGAAAATCCAATGGTACTCTGTTGTACGCGTCCTCAAGATCAATTGCTGCAGGAAAGGTGTCAATGCCTGAGTGGAAACCTTTATAAACATCATGGACAAAAACTGCTGCATTGGTCCAGGTTTCTCTTTTGGGATGGTACCCTCCCAGGGTAGGTGGGAAAACACCTTGCTTCACTAGCTAGCTTGATATTTTTCTGGCAATTAACTTCTCCAGCAGCTTGCCTATTGTATTCTGCATGGTGATTACATGATTCCCTGAATTTGTGTGTGGCCTTTGTCAGGCTTCGGCAAGGGAATCAGATAGTTGTGTAACTACTCCTCCTTGATGATAGCATTCCCATACAGTTGTACATGTCTGCAAGTTTCTCTAGCTCGCTGTCGATACACCTATTGATGTTGTCATATCTTATGCCATCTGGCCCTGGAGCGCTTATTTTTTGTTGTTGTTGTTTTGTTTTTTTATCGTCGAAGCACAGCTTTGATTTCTTTTACTGTCACTGTGTCTTCATCCGAAATGTTCTGGGCCTTGCACCTGTCTGAGGTGACCCCCTTGGCAAGATTTCAGCCTCTCATTGTCTGGTACACAGATAACAACTGGGGTTAGAATTAAATTGTAAGAAGTCACAGGTTATGGTGGTAAATAGGAAAAAAGAAATACCACAATTAATATACAAACAAATTGGAGTATTCTTAAATAAGTGAATCGGTACAGTTATCACGGAACAGTCATAGCATCTGATGGGATATGCCTTGAAGAGATTAGAAAAAGAATCGTCATGGCGAAGGAAGCCGCTTGCAAGATGGACAACATACTGACCAATAAACAGATGTCTAAATGGAAACTGTAAATGGATTAGAGAAATTAGACGAAGACAGTCAAAATCATGTGGGCAGGTTATGAGACAAAATAAAATAGAGAACTTGGTGAAAACTGGCAAGACTGAAGGGAAAAGTATAAGGGGAAGGACGAGAAGTAAATATCTAGAAGGCTTGGCCACGTGGTATGGTCAAGATAAGAACACTGAGCTGATCCACGACTGTGGGGATCTAGTGAGATGGCGAAACATGGCCTACATATATATATATATATATATATATATATATAACCGGCTCCGTGGCCGAGGGGTTAGCAGCTTTCTCCGCTAACCCCGAATACTCTCGTCACGTGACGCGACGAGAATTAGCAGTGGTTCGAATCGCAAAAGTGACTTATGAGAGTATGGAGCCGGTCGCTCAGAAAGTCGTGGCGTGCTGATGAGCGTAATCTAGCCTAGGAATCAACATACAGCTGAAAGATGCTGGTGTTGACCGCAATATCCTGAAACAGGATGGAAACGCGGGAAAAAAAAAAAAAAAAAAAAAAAAAATATATATATATATATATATATATATATATATATATATATTGCGCTTGCGCTCACACCTATGCTACACCCTTCATGTGTCTTCACAAAGTCGGACTAGAGTCAAGCTCAACAGGGTTTTCTTTCCTCGATTATTTATATATATATATATATATATATATATATATATATATATATATATATATATATATATATAATTTATTTTTTTTTTAAATAAGGGCTCGCAGTTCTCTCTGCGGCCAGAGCCGCCCCATCAAGTCCCCACTCCAGAAATTTGAATAGCAAATAACTCATTAAGAAATGTATGCTTTTCTATTTTAGAAACGAAGCGCTTAATAAAGGTCTACACATGGACTCTACAATACGGTACAGACAGATTCTCCGCATTACAGATTCATTCTCCGCTATATGGTTTTATTTGTAAAAACTTGCATTTGTATTTATTTGCCCTTTAAACTGATAGTTTATAACATTCCTTCATTGAAACATTACTTTGTAATCCAAGTTGAGAACACTCGGTGAAATGAGTGTTTAAAAATGAGAGGGTTATCTCCCTTTGAAGACTAAATATTTGCATTGAACTATCTATCTATCTATCTATCTATCTATCTATCTATCTATCTATCTATCTATCTATCTATCTGTCTATCTGTCTATCTGTCTGTCTGTCTGTCTGTCTGATTGTCAATCGGCTTGTCTGTCTTTCTGTCTGTCATCAGATTTAAAAATAGAGTATGTAAGGTTATTCTGCCTGTCTGTCTCTACCGCTTTGTGTCTGTCTATATGTATGCCTCTCTGTCTGTCTGACTGTTCGTCTGTCTGTGTCTATGCATCTCTGCTTTTTTGTCTTTCTGTTTGTAACTGTCTGCCTGACTATATCTCTTAAACGGTCTGTTGGTTCGCCTCTTTGTCTGTCGAACTATCTGTTACTTTGTCTGCTATCACCCACACCCATGCGCATCCACACTTGTATTCCCAGACAGAAACATTGACAATCCACACATGGCAACCCATTCGCTCTTTATCTATTTATGAACACTCCAGACACTTACCTCCTGTAGAAGCGAATCATGCCACTTGTGCGTCGTTTAGTAAAGCTGTCAGTGAACGTAACCAAACGGGACTTTCCGACACTCACTGTCAACACGATGAAATAAATCTTGGAGCACTCACGGATGTAACGCAATTCTCTCTCTTTTTCTGGTTTTTCCCCTACATAATTTATTTAATTTCGCCCGGAACATCTTAGAATGAATGGGCGGCTTGTTCTTTCTCTGCTGAAGGGCTTTAGAGAGAACTTATCTGGCTGAGCTTACTGAATGTTGAACAGAAAGAATATGTTTTGTTTTCTTATTTTTTTATTTTCCATTTGCTGACTTCGAATTCTAGCGCAGTTCATATACTACTTCTTCTGCTACTTCTTCTAGTGCGCTGAACTGATTTCTACGTGTGGATTACCTTTTCCTATTAAGAGCCTCCTTCGCCATCAGGCGAACCCACTTCGACTTCTTAGCTACTTGTAATTTACTTCCCCAAATCATTAACGAATTTTAGTCCAACTGACTGTTGGAGGGGTTCAACCTGCTACCTCGGCATCAGCACACCAGACTTTTAAGAACGAGCGTTCTTATCCATTCGGCCACGCCGACCTATATATATATATAAAGTAAAACTAAGAATCCGGTTCTGTACCCTTTGAGATGTAGTGTATGTATATAATGCTAGTGTTAATTTATTTTTTTTTAAGCCAGTCGGCACTCGATGGGTCATATGGTAATTATTACGCCGGCCGCTTCACTCACTTACCTTTGGTGTAAGGAAGTTTTCGGTTGCGTAGACCCGAAAAGTCAGTTGCACATCCTCTACAGGGCGTTGCAGTCAACCCCAGTATTCTTTGGCTTTTTGTGATTACTTGACAAGTTTACTTTCAGTAGTTTGCAGTTGTTTTCCGAACGACCGGTACTCATATCATTGTATACGAATCAAGGCCATCTGTTTCCAGATTGCCCGCAGCTGTGCTTCGAGCGCGGTATGCGGGATTACGAATTGCATTCGTAACTAATTCGCCACAGTGAACCTGACAGCCCAAGATAATCAAAAGACAAGTCCATATGGAAGGAGGATATTTGAAGACAAGCTAAAGGACACCAGGCCTGAAGAAGTCGAATGTTTCTACCGAAAAGCGCAAATATCGCAGCTCTGCTGTAAACAGGCACACTGCATGTATGTGACGTGTAAGAAGGAATGTGTGCTGGTCAATGCGATATTGCTATGCATGTTTGTGCATCCTTATCTCTCTCTCTCTCTATATCTACTTCTCTCTGTAGCTCTCTTTCTCTATCTAGCCTGTCTCTATCTAGTTCTCTCTCTCTCTCTCTTTAGCTCTCTCTAGCTCTCTCTAGCTCTCTCTAGCTCTCTCTCTCTATCTTTGTCTCTCTAGGTCTCTCTAGCTCTCTCTCTCTCTCTCTCTCTCTCTCTCTCTCTCTAGTGCTCCCTCTCTAGCTCTTACTAGCTCTCTCTCTCTATCTCTATCTCCTTCAATATTGGAGTACCGCAAGGCTCTATTCTTGGCCCTTTATTATTTGCCATATATATTAACGATCTACCCTTGCATCTTTCGTCGTCCTGCGATCTATTTGCAGACGACTATACAGTGTACACAAATGCTGAAAACTGTATTTTATTGAAGACGTCTTTACAACAAGAATTAAATAATGTAGTTAGGTGGAGCTATTCAAACCGTATGCAAATTAACATCACCAAAACAAAATCAATGTTACTAGCAACCAGACAAAGACTTCAAACTCTAAGCTCACACACATCACTTCAACTTCACATCGATAACGTGCCAGTAGAAAGTGTAATTGAGCACAAAACATTAGGCATAATCATTGATAGAAACCTAACCTTTAATTCCCACGTTCAAGCGCTTATTAAACAAACAGCGAAAAAAGTCTACCAACTCGCCAAAATTAAAAACTTCCTTGATGAGGACACAAGGAAACTATTCTATACTTCTCATATACAGATACACTTTGACTACTGC
>JACEFZ010006258.1:177500-180000 GCA_014155875.1 Cepaea nemoralis | reverse complement strand
CCAGAATCCACACACCTTTAATATTTTAATTCTCAAATGTTGCCAGTACAGAGTCATCTCCGGCCTCCGTATATCGGCCAATCGCCCCAGTTCTGTGTTGGTTAATGAAATGTCTTGTACTCTATATTCATAGCTGGCAGCTCCCCACTCCACTCACATCTCCCTCACTCTTGGCAAGGTAGCAGATTTCCAGATGTCTGTCGTAATAAATGTCGTCCCTGGGGTGAGGGGAATCAAAACCCACATTTTTTAAACCCCATATCATTATTTTGAGGATCTTCTGGATTTCTGTCCAAAACACCCCATCAGTCCCTGGACCACTTTCTCTCTCTCTTTCTCTCTTACCACTGGACCATGCCCCCTCTCATTCTTTTCCAAAACATACTACACAACTCTAGCTTCTAACAAAATGACAACTTAATTTAATAAAGAAAAGTGTCAGGTATGTGCAAAGTGTTATGTAGAATGTCTGTCGTATAATCTAGTGTGTATGCAGAATCAGACCGAACAGCTCAGGATCAAGTCTGCTTTCATCACAGTATCGGCCACACAACAGCACCATAGATCAAGTATAGAAGGACCTCACCAAATGATGCGTCTCTCTGGCCAGGTGTCGACTTCCTCCTATGGCTCTTGGATAGTCCAGATTCCTGGTCACCAATAGTGGATGTAGTCCGATACTGACCATAAATCTGACACACACAGTGTAACTAATATGTCACTAAAAGTTCGGTGATCTGATAACCCTTGTACAGTAAAATAATGTTTACTGTCACTTTGAAACAAAATGTTAGTAGTTAATTTCTCACAGGAATTCACCATTTGTAAAACGCAATGTTAATTGTCAATTTCTCTATATAACCACTATTGTTCCTGTTACTGGTGGTATTGTAAGTATCTTCACTCTACTATGATGAGAACTACCACTGAGGAATCACTCTTAGATTATCGTCGGTTCCTGCTCAGCAGAAGCCAGGTTCTTGCAGACCCTCTGGGTTATGGGCCCAGTGCAAAAGCCGCTGAGTAAAAACTGCCTTCAATGATCGAGCCATAATCTTCTTCTATGACTTGTCTGCTAGCTTTTTGGAAAACATAGTGGAACCTGTTGAAGAGAGAACACACCCGGTGAGAGCACCCCGATTCTGACCTTTATTAGGTGAGTGTAGGCCGACGGCCGCACTCAGATATATATAACAGAGAACTAAACTCTGTCATAAGGCAGAGGAGCTCATCACATCGGTCTGAGTCATGGTAAGACAAGGAAAGACTAAAGGAAAAGTGCAGAAACCCAGTAGATACCCTACTGGAAGATCCTACCATTTTACATTTCCTTTATTCCCCCCCCCCCCCAACCATCCTCAATCTCCCCGAACATCATCCCTCCACCTTGTTCTTAACTCACTGAGTTAATTGATATCTCACACTAGCTAGTTTAAGCAACGCGATAGCCTACTGCTGCCGACGCTCCTATAATAAGTTTTCACAACGCACATTACTACGCTCGACTCCTAAGAATCATCTAACTTGGGTCTATTTAATTAAATACCATTTATTTATTCCTGCTTGAAATCGAGACTACTAAATCACACAATGGATAAATGTACGCCGATGTAAATCAACATAAGACACTGTAGTCTCTCTCCATAATCAAAACAGGAACATCACACACGTCCTTGTTGCCTCTCAACATTTGGTCGACTCCCGCCAAAGTTGTTTGTCCAGACTGTTTTAATACTGTGTCTGAATGACGTCACAAATCTGACTAGACACTAGGTGTCGAGAAGTTATTTTTCTCTCTCCTTTTTCGACTAGATGTAAATAATTGGCCGGCTATCCCGCTTTAATCTGGGGAATTGTTCCCGGTACTTCCAAAAGTCTTGCTGGCCTGTGATCTGGAGAATCTTTTCCCCACAACAAAAGATCTTGCCGACTCCCATCAGGACAGTCTGTCTCCAACATCAAAAGATGGCGGCCGCCTGTAGACAAATGGCGCGACAGTCTTTCATCGTTCGACAACTCCAAGAATTTCCGCGACATTGTCTTTAAAGTCATCTGTTCGTCCAGCATCTCTTATACCGCTGATGATGTCTGGCTAACTTATTGCTCTTCCCTCCTCTATTACCACCATGTCCGCGGCTGTAGGGGAATGCACAGTCTGATAGGCAGGCAGGAATGCACCTCTTGCTGGTAGATTACCTATGGACAAGGGAGAGGTGGTTGTGCGCCTGTGGGACCGAGTGGAGAAGGCGGGGGACAGATGTGGATAGAATGATATAGCGGGGTATCGAAAGGGTTTCTGGAAGAATCTCAAGACTGAGAGGGAAGACAAGGGGAACTCTCAATCAGATAGCGGCTGGGAACGATTAGTAATGTGACTATTCGCTGGCTGTTGAACGAGGGGACGGAGCGAGTATGGGAATGTCCTGAGTGCAGTGATGTCGATTCTTAGCTCAACTCAACTCAACCGCCAAAAGATCGGCTCGCTCGTTGCCTTTCACGT
>JACEFZ010006258.1:75000-172500 GCA_014155875.1 Cepaea nemoralis | reverse complement strand
ATGATACTAGTTGGTGACTTATGGAGGCATATAGTCGGTATGAAGTAAGTATTGAAAGAGTTTTCGGTTGAATGTGTAGGGACTCATTGGTGATTTCAGTTCTGGTTGAAGGCTATTCCACAAGTGAGCACCAGAATATGCGAAACAAGTTTTGTATAAGTCAAATCTAGGCTTAGGAAGCTGTAATAAATTTAAGCGCTTACTGTTCATTGCATTAGATTGAATTAGCGGTAGAAGATACTCTGGCGTATTTTCAGATATAATTTTATTCACTAATTTGGCTTTGTTAAAAAGGAAGCGCTTTTGAAGTGGTAGAAGTCTTAGATGGCTGTATAATTTATTACTTTCAACGTGCTTTATGCTAGAAACTAGACGTATAGCGCGGTTTTGAAGCGAACACAATCGTTTCATATTAGATTTAGGGCAGCCATCCCAGACTGTGGAACAATAATCGAGAGGTGATTGGATATAGGATGCATAGAATATTTTACGTGTGCTTTCATCCAAAAAGTGTTGAATTTTAGCAAGTTGGTAAACTTTTTGTGCTATTCTCTTGGTAAGGGCGTGAACATGAGGGCTAAAGTTTAAATGTCTGTCAATTAAAAGACCTAATGTTTTATGTTCATTTACATTAATTATAGGTAACGTGTCCACGTGGAGCTCGAGTGGTGTCCCAGTTATGGCTAGCGTCTGTAGTTTTTGTCTGGTCGTTATTAGCATGGATTTAGTTTTGTCGATGTTAATTAACATGCGATTTTCATTGCTCCATCTATTAAGGTTGTCAAGATCGTTTTGTAAAGAGCTCTCTAAGTCACAAAGGCTCTCTTGACTTGTGTAAATAGTGCAGTCATCCGCAAATAGATCACACGAAGTATTGAGGTATAAAGGAAGATCGTTAATATACACTGCAAAAAGCAGCGGACCTAGTATTGAGCCCTGAGGCACCCCAAAATTAAGTTGTGTGGGTCTTGATAGACAGTTATTGAAGGACACTACTTGTTGTCTGTCTGATAAAAATGACGTAATTAGGTTCACCATATTGGTGCTAGTCTTCATGTGTTTTAATTTTCTAATTAAAATATCATGATCTACCATATCAAAGGCCTTTTTAAAGTCTACAAATACTGCTCCACAGATGTTGCCATTGTTGATACAAAGATGCCAGTTATCGGTCATTTTTGTAAGGGCACTATGGCAAGAATATTTAGGTCGAAACCCAGATTGACTGTCAATTATTAGATCGTTGTTAATTAAATGATGTAGTGTTATTTTATGCATGTGTTTTTCTAATGGCTTTGATAGCGACGATAGTAAGGAAATAGGTCTATAATTACCCAAGACGCTAATATCAGTTGAGCCATTTTTAAGTAGAGGATACACTTTAGCAACTTTAAAGGCAGATGGAAAGTAGTTTTTGGATAGGCACTGGTTATATATGAACGTTAAGGACTCACTAATAATAGGTGCAGCACACCGAAGAATTCTATTACTGATACCATCTAGGCCTTCTGAATTTGTTGCTTTGAGATTTGAGAGATATTTATATACTTCTGCAACAGACATCAAGGGAATCTCAGAGGGAATATTTCTAGAGCACTTCCCTTCACAGAATGATGACAGTGAACTTAAATTACATACTGAGTCTGGTATTGAGGACTTTAGATTCTCTATTTCTGATTGAAAGAAGTAACTGAAATCCTCGCATGTTATAGAGTTTGGTATTGCTGACTCTGAAGTGTGTTTCTTGTTGGTTAGCGAGTTAATAGCCTTCCATATATTTGTATTATTTGATTTATCTACAATTAAATTTTTGAAATGATCTTTCTTTATCCTACGAATTTCATATTTAACTTTATTTCTTAGTCTGCGGTAATTGATAAAATCTTTATTTTTGTGTGCTGTATCTCGTTCTCTCATGATTTCGAGAACTAGAGAGATAGGGAGATAAAGAGGTAGAGAGATAGAGATATTGCGAGTTGGGGAAGTAGAGAGATAGTGAGGGAGAGGTGGGGAGATAGAGAGATGGAAAGAAAGAAGGATAAGGAGATAGAGAGTTGGGGCGTTAGTGAGATAATGAGGTAGATAGTTGGGGAGGTAGAAAGATAGTGAGGTAAATAGTTGGTTAGGTAGAGAGATATGGAGTAGGGAATAAGAGAGTTAGAGTGATAGGAAGGTAGAGATTATGGAAGGTAGAGAGAAAGTGAGGTATAGTTGGGGAGGTGGAGAGATGGGGAGACAGAAGTAGGGGAGGTAGAGAACGAAAGAACAAACAATCTTTATTTTCAAAGGGTTAAGAATTGGCCATCAGGCCCGTCTGACATTATGCCCTTCTTCTTTCTGTCCTCTTATACATCTTTCATTCAACATCACTTATGAGGGACAGCCAGACAGACAGACAGACAGACAGACAGACAGACAGACAGACAGACAGACAGACAGACAGACAGACAGACAGACAGACAGACAGACAGACAGACAGACAGACAATCCCAGGCAGGCGGGCCCATAGACAGACGGATAGATAGACAGACACATAAACAGGCAGACAGGTAGAGAGACGGATAAACAGACAGCCAGACAGATAGGTATTTCCGGTAGGCAGGCAGACAGACAGAAAGGCAGACAGATTTTTAAAAAAAATATGCTAACAATAATAAATAATAACATTTTTTTAACAGAACAAAGAAGCCGTGAAAGAAACAGGAATTATTATAAGAAACAGATAACTATTATACATGTGTGTAACGAGGCCAAAGCGATAGCATAAGTGAGTCGAGAGCCGCATTTGAATATAAAAAATGGTAAAGTGTAACCACACTGAATGACAAATGGTAGACTTGTAAGTTGGTGCCATATGTCAGAGCATGGTCGAGCTGATAGAAAGCACGCGTGAGAACCTGTCTGTATCTAAATTAGGCCATCTTGTCAGGGCGGCAGCGGCTCCGTCGAAAAGGGTAATTACATGAAGAGAAAGCATTTAGTAGAGAGAAGGAAATCTACACGTGTTTTATTCATTCTTGACGTCTACGTGGGAGTTTAAGGACAGACAAGGGTAGGAGAGGGAAGAGTAAATGTGATCTTAATGTGCACGTTTAGTCCAAGATTGAAATAAAAAGAAATTGCACGCATGCTATAAATGGATCGAGGAAAACGAGAAATAGAATGGCAAAGCTTTATTAGAACACGAACACAAGTGACATAATGTGCGCTGCGGCTAAAATCTTCATCAGCACAAAACAACAAATTTACACTGAAACATCATCATCATCATCATCATCAATTGCCATGCCGGCTGGCGTTGGTGTTCATGTATCTCCACGGATCTCGGTCTTTCGTGTTCTGGATCAACTCTGCTGATGATATTAATCCATGCCACCGTCTCAATCCATCCAGTATTATTTCTCTGCCTCTCATCCCCTCGAACTTTCCAGTTGTCACGATGTTCTCCAATGCCTCTCTTCTCATCGCATGACCAAAGAAATCTGTTTTGTCTCTTTCTTATTGTTGTATATACTGATCTAGTTTCATTAGCCGCTTTCAGTCAATTGTCGTTAGTTACTCTGGCAGTCCAAGGAATTCGGAACATTCGTCTCAGGAACCAACTCTCTGTTGCTTCCAATCCCTTCCTAATCTGTTCATTTACATTCCGATAATTACTGCCATACAGCAAAACAGGTTTTATATAGCACCTCAGCACTCTCTTTCTTACATTCAATGACAGTGACTTGTTGCATAAGATACCCTTCAGCTTTTTTCTTGCCCTGTTCTGTTCTTAATCTCTGCTGTGCACCTTCCGTGTGATATTATAAATGTCTCTCTTTTTTTTTTTTTTTAAACAGCATTCTACTGCTGTTGTTGATGTCTTTGCAAGTTTACGTTCAGTAGTTTATAAATGTCTCTAGGTATTTAAAATTATCCGCCTGGTTACGAATTATGCCTTCTATTTCAATTTTACATTTTAATGTCACCCTTTTCTGATACACTAATACACCTACATAAAAAACTCTACATGAAAATATATATACAAGTCTTTATCTGTTTCCTTGTTGTGGGCTTGAACTGCGCGTATTTCAACGCAGCATATACAAGAAATTCTATTTCTTAACTGACACAGCAACTGTCACTGTCACTGTCAACTGTCATTTACTGCCAATAAAGTACCTTACTGCGTATGGCAGAGGGTTCTTGAGCCTGAGGAATTAAGGCCGCCTGGCTTGTGCAGTCGCCGAGAACTGTGCAGGTTAGGATTTTATTTTCGCCCCGGACAGAAAAAAAAAAAAAAAAACTCCACATCTTACCGAGGATTCGAACGCGGGTAACCCGAAGGAGAATCCTGCGTTCTAGCCACTACCAGCCACGCCTCAATAGCTTCTTCAGCGTCGACAAATAATATATCTCCAAATGTAAACTCCCATGTGGACAGAAGGACGATATATCGTCACTCTGTGAGCAGATTCAGTGCCAAACAAAATCTAAGTTTGGACCAAATAAAATGAATGGCAGAAAATGGGAAGTCACAGTTATGACTTTAAAGCTGTTAATACAATGTCAGACACGTTGTATTATAACGCAATGACAACATTTCGGCGATATATAAGCTCATGGGAGATACGGAAATCCGCTTAAGACGATTGATCATCCCATGGCATTTACTCAATTAATACACATTTACATCTGAAGATAGGAGAGGAAAGACAACACATGATAGTTAGTATGTAAGCTAGTGGCATATCCTTCACAGGATGTCCCAGTTAACCCCAGCATTGTTTGCCTGTTGATGATTACTCAGCAAGTTTACGTTCAGTAGTTTGCCATTGCTTTCTGGCACTCATAGCAATGTATGAAAACCAACACAAGGCGGCCTGTTTCCAAATCACCAGCATCTGTTTTGTTTAATTTTTGTTTTCGTTCGCTTTGAACTCAAGCGTAGTCCTATACCTACCACTACTGCATTTTCACTAGACTGACTTTTACGTGTGGATTAGCTTTCTCTATTACTAGTGTCCCTCGCCATCAGGCGAACCCACTTCGACTTCTGAGGTACTTGTAATTTACGTCCCCAGGTCAAGGACGATAAGTCAACATTTGTGTCCACTTGACCCGTGTAGGAGGGTTAAACCCGCTACCTATGGCTGTGTTTAGAATGCAGTTTGCATGAAACCTATAGAAATTCATCGCGGAATGAAGGTGCGGTATGGTGATGCATGCCTGTCAGTACAGCAAGTGGATGTGTGAAGTAGGAAGTTTCGACCCGTAATCAAATACAATCGAAGTGGTCTTCTGAGTAAGGGTATCATTTTGCAACACGACAATGCTTGTCCTCATACTGCCCGTACAACTGTTGAGACCACCGAATATCAACACTTTCAGTGTGTACCACATTACCCGTACTCGCCTAACATAGCCACACGTGATTTCCACATGTTTGGACAATTCAAAAAGTCAGTAGGAGGAAAATGTTTTCATTTGAAGCCTCCCTCGATTTTTAATTGACATTGCTTCCCAGGTCGAGGCAGTTTAAAATCGTTACCAACGAATGTTCTGGACAGTAAAAGCAGCCGGCGTAAAATTGACCACATATATACGTAATATTGACCACTTAGATACGCAATATTGACCACATATATACGTAATATTGGCCACATATACGTAATATTGACCACATATACACGAGACGGGCGAAATAAATATGAGCCACTCCACCCTCGTCCTGTAAGGTAGTGCTACTTTTCTGCCTTGTTTATTCTATTCTATTCTATTCTATTCTATACTATACTACACTATACTATACTATACTATACTATGCTATGCTATGCTATGCTATATTATATTATATTATATTATATTATATTATATTATATTATATTATATTATATTATATTATATTTTTTTTTTTTTTTTTTTTTTTTTTTTTCCCGCGTTTCCATCCTGTTTCAGGATATTGCGGTCAACACCAGCATCTTTCAGCTGCATGTTGATTCCTAGGCTAGATTACGCTCATCAGCACGCCACGACTTTCTGAGCGACCGGCTCCATACTCTCATAAGTCACTTTTGCGATTCGAACCACTGCTAATTCTCGTCGCGTCACGTGACGAGAGTATTCGGGGTTAGCGGAGAAAGCTGCTAACCCCTCGGCCATGGACCCGGTTATTATATTATATTATATTATATTATATTATATTATATTATATTATATTATATTATATTATATTATATTATATTATATTATGTATATGTTATGTATATGTTATGTATATGTTATGTTATGTTATGTTATATCTCGGCCGTGATTTTTTCACGTGGACTTCTAGTAATCAAATTGCTCCTGGTCTGTGGGTAGTGAGATCGGACGCCCGTGTGTATTGTTGCGCACGTAAAAAAATCCCTTGGCAGTTGGAAATCGAAAAGAGTAGCCTAACGTCGCTGCCCGGGCAAAATTTCGAGTTAAAAATCTACACAAGGATTCTCGCCGGGGCTACGGAGTTCGTGCACTGAGTGGAGTTTCTGCAGACCGAGATTTGAGTTAGGAGGAAAACGGAGCACTTATGGGTTGCACCGTGCGCCGTAATGTTGATTCATCGACTAACCTATATTATATTATATTATATTATATTATATTATATTATATTATATTATATTATATTATATTATATTATATTATATTATATTATATTATATTATATTATATTATATTATATTATATTATATTGTATTACATTACATTACATTATATTATATTATATTATATTGCATTACATTACATTGTATTGTATTGTATTGTGTAGAGATCTACCTGTCTATAATCTAATACAAGGATGTCCGCATAGCTGAATGGATGATGCGCTCGTTCTTAAACATCCGGTGTGCTGATGCCAAGGTAACGGTTTCAACTTCTACACCTTGTCAGATAAACTAAAATGTTGACTTCATTTCCTTGACTTCGGGGAGTAAATTACACTTACCTCTGAAGTCGGGGTGCGTTTGCCTGATGGCGAGGGATACAGATAATAGGGAAAGTTAATCCACATACAAAAATCAAGACAGTGAACTAGAAGCTGAGTTCACGGCCAACAATTTGCAACAAAACAAACACACAAAGAGAAAGAAGAAGAAGAAGAAGAAGAAGAAGAAGAAGAAGAAGAAGAAGAAGAAGAAGAAGAAGAAGAAGAAGAAGAAGAAGAAGAAGAAGAAGAAGAAGAAGAAGAAGAAGAAGAAGAAGAAGAAGAAAAAGAAGAAGAAGCAGCAGCAGCAGCAGCAGCAGCAGCAGAAGAAGAAGAAGAAGAAGAAGAAGAAGAAGAAGAAGAAGAAGAAGAAGAAGAAGAAGAAGAAGAAGAAGAAGAAGAAGAAGAAGAAGAAGAAGAAGAACAACAACAACAACAACAACAACAACAACAACAACAACAACAACACCAACAACAACACCAACACCAACAGCAACAACAACAAGAACAAGAACAAGAACATGAAGAACGAGAACATGAAGAACAAGAAGAAGAAGAAAAATGCAAGAACAAGAAGACGAACAAGAAGACGAACAAGAAGAAGACCAAGAAGAAATAAAAAACAAGAAGAACAACAAGAGCAAAAACAAGAAGAACAAGAACAAGGAGAAACGGTGAACCCCCAACGCCCAGGTTAATCCCACGCTAAGTGTCCCATCATTATACCCAGCATACGAACCCAGCTCGCCGGACGACGCTGGTACCACCACCCTGTTGTGTTCTAAGTAATTACCCAGACGCCAACACCAAATGGGTAAATTGCGCGTTTCCATGAGAGAATGTCAGATGGACTAAGAGAAAGCAGAAGGCAATCTTTGACAAGTTAAGTTACTTCTGTAGGATCATGCAACCTGGTCGGATTTCGCTCTCTTAAGAAAAACAAAGTTCACCAACAAAGTGACGTAGTTTGCTAATCCTTTCAACAGGTTCCCATGCTCAGCAGGGTACCCCACTGGTCCAATATTCCGATGACCCGAATCGCGAATGCCCGCAACCGACCAATAGGAACCGCCAGCTCCCCCTGTGGTGAAATTTTACTATTAAATAGCGCGTGGAGATGCGTTTAACTTTTGAAATTTGCCGAGTTCTGACATAAGTTCTCGTGGGAATACATTGACTCGCCGCAAAACTCGGCGGCCGCTCGGCTCAACTTCAACTAGAAAATGTGTATATGTGTATTAGGAAACCCACATATTGCCAACGAGTAATTAACTCTCCAACCGTGTCTTCCGAGCGGAGAAAGTTCCAGAAAGAAAATATTTGAGTACTGCATCTATAACACGCTCCCGTGGGAACCTGTTGCTAGGGTTGATTATGCGGGTTCCCTAATGAAAAATCTCTTCACAGATTTCGGCTATGTCACACCAATAATTTTCGAAGATTCCGAGGTAATTAACTTTTACCGCCTCCCGGTTCAGCATGCGACGCCCCTAAATGGCGGCGATGGAATGCCTCCTTGGTGGCTGTCATATTCTGCAACGTAAGTTGGGTCCTGTGGGAAAATAAAAGACGTACACCAGGAACTATCATTTCTGAGATGATGGAAAAACAAGCTTTGTGTATTTTTTTTGGCGTTTTTAGAAACATTAGCACATTAGCGATTTTGAATGCAAAACGTTTAAGTTGTGATGTGGCAGAGTTCTGGGCACTTGTCGTTTTGACACTTGGTAAAGCCTCGAATACTTATCTGGTTTGTTTATTAGACTCGTAGAAATCCTTGAGGAAAACTGTTTTGTAGTGGTATAGTTGAAGAGTACATAAATAAACACACATAGTATTGTTTGGCGCTCATAGAAAGAGAAGAAGGAAGTAGAGATTGGAGGACAACATAAAATTTGAAATCTATAGTTACCGACCGGGATTTGAACCTGTCACCTCCAAATGACGACAGCGCCTCGCTGCAGGAACAAGTGTGCTTCAACGCATGACCAACTACACACATGCGTCGAAGTACACTTATTTCTGCAGCGTGGCACAGTCGTCATTTAGAGGTGACAGGTTCGAATCCCGGTCGGTAACTATAGCTTTCAAATTGTATGTTGTCTAGTGCGTCCTCTAATCTCTACTTCCTTCTTCTCCTTCTACGAGTGCCAAACAATACTATATGTATTTATTTGTGAACAGTCTTGGTGGCCTCAAAGGGTTCCCCAATGATTTCCTGTGTATAGTTGAAGAGCTATGCCGGACGGGAGTTGATATAGACATTTCTTCTTATTCTTCTGCCTCTTTTTCTTCTTCCTTTACTTGTATTGCCACTACCTCCCATTGTAACATAGGTCCTCAACCAACTCACTCCACTCCCCCCCCTCTTTTTTCCGCCTTACCCTCCTCTATCTGTAGCTATCCTATGCAGCTCTGTACGTTTCCTTTCTACATTGTTCATCTTCATCGCTACTTCCCTTCTCTATAGGGATTTAGATCTTCCTCTATTTCTTTTCCTCTATCGGTTCCATTAAAAGGTTATTCTAATTATACTTTATCGGTGGAGAAAGAGAAAGTTAGTTAGGGACTGAGATAGAGAGAGATAGAAAGAGACACAGAGAGAGAGAGAGAGAGAGAGAGAGAGAGAGAGAGAGAGAGAGAGAGAGAGAGAGAGAGAGAGAGAGAGAGAGAGAGAGAGAGAGAGAGAGAGAGAAAAAAAGCATGGATAGTCGGATATAATCAATGCAGCAAAGACTCTGCTGGACAGCCAATCAATCAATCAATCAATCATGTGCCATGCCGGAAAGCGTGGGCGGTTATGACTCGCCATTTCACTCGATCACCAGAGTCGTGGATCAGCTCATTGTTTCTGTCTCAACCATGCCATGTGGCCAAGCCATTCAGGTATCTACTTCTCGGTCTTCCCCTTGGTCTGTACCCTTCGATCTTGCCAGTTGTCACTGAGTTCTCCAATCCATTTCTTCTCATAATATGTCCAACACATGTTGACTGTCTACGTCTAATTTCTCTAATCAATTTACGATTTTCATTTGTCTCCTGTAGTACTCGGTCATTGGTTTTTCTATCCGTCCATGGTATTCTTTGCATTTTCCTCAGAAACCACATTTCTGCAGTCATCAGATGCTTTTCAGCTTGTAGTGTACGTCAATTAAAAACAAAAACAAAAATATCTGGCCATGCGAATCCGAACCTAAGTGACCATCTTGTATATGTGCTAACATTGGGTCGGCTCCCTGGCGAGGGCCTTACGAATGCAATTTGTGATCGCGCATACCGCGTTCGAAACACAGCTGCAGGAGATTTGGAAGCAGAGTGCCTTGCGTTAGTTATCATACAATGGTATGAGTGCCGGTCGTTCGGAAAGCAATGGTAAACTACTGAACCTAAATTTACTCAGAAATATTACAAACTGCTGGGGTTGACTGCTGCGTCCTGTAAAGAATATGCAACTAACTTTACCGGCTCTATGGTGAAGCATTTGCAGGCACAATTCTCAATCCCGTATACCGCGTTCGAATCACAGCTGTGGGAGATTTTACAGCAGATCGCCTTGCATTCATTTCCATACAATGGTATGAGTGCCGGTCGTTCAAAAATGCTGTAGCAAACTGCTGAACGTAAACTTGCCCAGAAATCACAAGCAGCTATAATGCTGGGGTTGGCTGCGACGACATGTAAAGAATATGCAAGGGACTATTAGATTAAAAAGAGGTACCAGCCTAGCACGCGTTACGGGCATGCTCTCTGAAATCCACCAGGCGAGTCGACGACATAACAAGGCAGTGTGGCGCGCCAGCTAAGTAGCTTTATATAAATATATGTTTATATAGATTTTTCATACATATGTATCAACAATAATTGTGTGCTACCAAATGCTCGAGCTCACTTGTAATTGCGCCATAGGAAAACTTTAGCAGTACTGTTTCTTCTTGTTATTGTTATCGTTCTTCTTGCTCTTGTTCTTCTTATTCTTATTATTTCTTCAGTCGGTCGGTCGGTCGATTGTTTGGTCGGCCATTTGATGGGTTTGTCCGCTTGCCCGCGTGTCTGCCTGCCTGTCTGATCATTCATTCATTCATTCATTCATTCATTCATTCATTCAGTAGCATGTCCTTTGCAGTGCCTCGCGCCCAAAACAACCTTCCGGAAAGCCCCTCGACTTGCTAGTATCATGGCTGCTGCATAACTAGCTTTTACACAGCAAGTTGACTCTTAAACCGCTATAGTAAATATCTTTTGTTGTGCAGAAATTTTGTTTTAAAGTCATTTACTTCGTCTTGTCGAAATTGCCCTTTGTACTTATCAAAGAATTTTTTAATATCAAAGAAGCATATTTATCCGCCGCCTCCTGTGTGACGTCTGGTTGCAATGACAATGTAGGAAAGTGAGTACAATTTTTTTCTCAACTTCTCTTCCCAAAGACCAAGTTTCATTTCAAATGCAGAAATACGATCATACACCTTATTAATTAATTTATCTTTCCCTTGTAGACGAGTTTTAACGTTATTTAGGTGGCTAGTTATATCAACCAGAAATGCAAAGTCGCAAACCCATTCTTTGTCTTCAAACACTGGGATACTTTTTGACTTGCTTGAAAAGAATGGTTGTATTTCTTGCTGCAAATCAAACACTCTTTTCAACATTTTGGCACGAGTCATTCATATTACTTCTGCATAAAATGTAACGTCCAAAGACTTTAGAAATTCTTGGAACTGACGGTGATTCAACCCGTTCGACTAATGAAGATCACTATTTTGACGACCACTTTCATGACATGGTCAAATTTTAGGGACTTCGAACATAAATTCTCCTGATCAATAATGCAAAGAAAATTTAGCATTGAAGTATTGCCTACTTTGGAAGCTTCATTTTCAATCAATTTTACTAAACCTTCGTGTTTCCAAACCATTGCTGGAGCACCATCCATTGTTAAGCCTGATAAGTTGTTAAGTTGTAACAAAAAGCGGTTCAATGTCAACGTAACTGCCTCTAACAGATCTCGTTACTTAGTAGTATCCTCTAGTGGATCAGTGCCGCTAATTCTTCTGTCTTTTTAAAATGGACATCACCCCCTGATAAAAATTGCCAGTTGGGCAGCATGTGTCACATCTGTGCTTTCATCCAATGCTAGAGCATCAAATATAAACTCGGATGCTCGACTTTTCAAAGTATCTTCAGTATGTTTTCCAATGTCGTCCACACGCCTAGTAATAGTCTGACGAGACAGACTTATTTTTCAGAAATGCTTCTTTTCTGGACATAGAATTTCAACAACGCTCTCCAAACATTCCTTAACCATTTCACCATGTGAATATGGCTTCGATTTTTTCCCTCCAGTATCATGGCTACTGCATAAATATCTTTTTCATAGCATGTTGTCTCTGAACCCGCTCTAGTAAATATCTTTTTTTGTGCAAAAGATGTTTTTTAAAAGTCATTTACTTGGTCTTGTCGAAACTGCCCTTTGTACTTATGAAACTTATTTGCATGTTTAGTCGCGTAGTGCCGTTTGATGTTATACTTATACTCTATAAAAATAGAAATAGATTCTTCGCATTTCAAGCAAATGGGTTTTGTTTTAATTTCCACGAAAAAAAAGAGTTTATAGTCCATGTGCCTTGAAAACTTCTTAATTCTTCTGTGATTCCTCTCCTTCTTTGGTACAACGTCTTTACTAGTTGACACCATAGTAGGTCTTCCTTTTTAAATGAAAAAAAAAATAATAAAACACCACGGGTAATACTAATTAATAATAATTAATTAATTTGAATTATATAAATAAAACGTTTCAGGGTTTACTTACCTATAGAATCGATATGGTAAACAAGATATATGGTTAAATTAGTTTGAACTCTTATTATAAATATGATAAATGTATATTTTAACGTCGCTCGAAAAATTTCTCCAAACGCAGTGGCAATACTAGAACGAAACTATAGAATAACACTGAACATTGTCAAGATGGACTGAAAGTAGTTATGAGTATGAGCCCGATCTTCCCGAAGACGCCGAAGACCACAGAACATATATATCAGAAGTTGAAGTCTCATATTAAAATGTACGAACACCTAGCGTTGGAACCAAAAATTAAAAAAAAATAAAAACTAAGTAATCTTGAGTGTGAAATAGTGGGATATTTTCAAATAGCTAAATCTATTAATTTTCCCGAAACTGTGGGATATTTAAAATAGCCCCAAACCAATTAATTTTCCAAAAATGCGAGATATTTCAATTATCTCTAAGTTATAATTTACAAATAAAAGGGGCGATCATTTGAAATCTTTTCGTGTCGCACCGCGCGTAGTTGCGTATGTTGAACATGATCATGTCATATTCTAGTGATACGTACTGACCAATGAATACAAGAGCAAGTGCTTATCGTCCCATGATGCATAGGTTCTGTTTCTAACCGTTGAGAAAATGGTCGCGTTGATCCAAAATCCGCCGATAGAAGCTTAAGGAGCGGTGATTCAGTTTCTTCATTTGAAGGATGCCAATCAGAGGACATTCATCGAAGAAAGCTGGCAGCATACGGTAACAAATGTGTGTCTAAGACAACTGTGACAGACTGGGCACAAATGTTTCGGAAAGGACGTCAGTTCACGACACATCTTCGACCGCTGGGTCAAGTGCATATTGTTGCAACAGAAAAAACCATCGCCACAATTGATGCAGCAGTACAGATAAACCGTTGTCGAAGCATACGTTAGCTAGCGAAAGAATTTGATGTGTCAATTGGGACAATTCAAAAGGCCGTTTGTAAGAAACTGCAATATCGAAAGGTGTATTCACAGTGGGTACCACGGATGTTGACTGACCACCAAAAAGAGGCACTCATGGGATGGTGTTTGAACCACTTGCTGCGTTACAGAGTGGAGGGTGAGAGATTTCTCTTCCGCATAGTGGCAGGCGATGAGTCATGGTGTCACAACTTTGGGCCGAGCAGCAAAAGAGAGAGCTTGAGAGAGGAAGCTTGCTGGATCACCAAAAGCCAAAAAAATGCAAGTTACAGGTTTACACTGGTAAGGTTATGCTGAGCGCATTTGTTGACCATGAAGGGCCATTGTTGGCCGAATTTAAAGAACCTGGTGTCAACATCAACTCTACCCACTACTTGCAAACACTAGACAAGCTACAAATAGCCTTCAAGAATAAACGATCTAGCATGCTTTCTTGAGGTGTGATTTTGTTGCACGATAATGCTCGTCAGCATGTCGCAAAGATTGTGCAGGAAGCATTAGTAAGGAAGAAGTGAGAAATTCTGCAACATCCAACCTATAGTCCTGATTTGTCACCATGTGATTTTCATTTGTTCGGCCCTCTAAACAAATCTCTCAATGGGCAACGATTTCACACAGATGCAGACATAATGAACACGGTAAACACTTGGTTCAGTGAACAACCACAATCCTTTTTTTTTTTTGCCGAAGGCATTCGCCGCCTACCTAAGCAATGTGATGCTTTGCCTGAATACCTACGGCGACTTATTCTGACTAACCCATGGTGCATAATTCTTTCAAAATGAATGTTTAATTCCACAACATCTGTCAATGTTTCAATAAAGTTAACATTTATGTTCATTTAACCTAGCTCCGCGGGCCGCAACATGACTCCCGGTGGGCAGCATGCGGCCCGCGGGCCTCGTGTTGGCCACCCCTGCTCTAAAGTAAATTATTCTCACATTTAAGGGGTTAGCAGCGGGGTCGCTGACTTAACTCCCCTCTACAACAAAGTATATAGGAGACGGAAAACTCCAAATATAAACCCCCAAGTTCAAGGTGGACCAGCGTGCTGAGGAAGTGAATGGCCATGGGTTAACTGGTCGTGAACGTTGGACGCGGGGCGGCACCAGGCGTATGGACTCCTGCGGGACATTCCCTGCCTCTTCCCTAGCAAGCAGGCAATGCTAGGGTGACAGTTTATTTCCTGCAATATCAAATCTTTGCCTATGGATTCATTTAAACACGGGAATCGTCGCCGGAGCTACGGAGCACGTGCTCTGCGCTTGACACATCCCTCAGAGGCTAGCGAAGAGAGAGTGAGGAGGAGAAGACGAGGAAATGGTGTGAGAAGACGGCATAGAAATAGGAGGGTAGGCGCCAGGAGGACAAGACGAAAAGTGGAGAGACTAGGTTTCAACTATGTAAGAGTGGGATACTGGAATTGTCGCAGTGCCAGACAGAGAGGTCCTGTATTGGAGAGACTAATATATGATTTTGATGTCCTCATGCTCCAGGAGCTAAATACAGACAAATACCATTGCCCTGGGTACGCCAGAAGAGCCATGGACAAGGTCTGCTGGTGAAGGAAGGAGTGAAGCATGTGGTACTTGACTTGAGCCAGTGGAATCACGATGCAAGAGAGGTCCAGGGTATACAAATGGAGATTGGTGGCTTAAGTTGGAACATCATAAATGTATATGCCACAGTGGACTGTTTTGTCACAAAGGAATACTGGGACTGGCTTAAGGAACTGGAGGAATTACCAGGTGATAGGGTACTCATATGTGGAGACTTCAATGCAAGGTACAGAGATTGGGACTGTAGTGGAGAAAATCGACAGGGAATTGCCCTTGCGGATGCCATGGTGGACTCCGATGTGGTCTGCATAAATGATGGTAGGCCGACTAGAATGGCAATGAGGCCTGGCGATGCAGACACAGCTATTGACTTGGCACTTGTCTCCCAGTCATCAGTCCTTGATGTAAAGTGGACTGTTTTGAATGACCATGGGAGTGTTCACATACCATGCCCAGTCCTGATCTCTAAACCCAGGAAAGTTAAAGCTGGGAGAGCACGCAAGACCTTCCGGTATGAGAGGACCGATTGCCTTCTTGGACGCCTCAGGCAAGGGGCATGCAACAGGACTGTAAAAACTCCCTTTTTGCAGCCCCCATGGTGGACCCCAGAAGTAGACCATGCTTGGAAAGCAAAGAGAGCTGCAGTGAAGCAGCTAAAGAAAGTGCGACAGACACTTCAAAGCTCACGAGAGGAAGTGGACACAGCGGAAAATGTCAAGAAAGACAAGGTGGAGGTTTTCAAGCGCTGTGCTGCAGAGGCCAAAAAGGCAAAATGGGAATGTTTCATGAAGGAGATTGGAGGTGATAAAACATTGCGAGAATTCTTGAAACTGCACAGGCAAATGCAGAGAAAAGATCGGCCTATGACAGTGGGAACAATTTATAGAGATGATGGTGTGCGCGTGACAACAGACAAAGAGAAGGGGGAGGCATTTCTCCAGAGATTTTTAGAGCAGACCAATCATAATGATGCGGACACCAGGGATGCAGTTAGAGAGGAGTTATCTGGCACCACGAAGAATATGCAGTATGAAGACATCATACAGGTGGAAGATGTTATACACATTTTGAAAAAAGGCAAAAGACACGGCACCAGGGCCCGATGGGGTCAGGCATGGCCACATGAAGGCTTTGAGCGATGCAGACCTGGAGAAGATGATCGACTGCTTTAACCAGAGCATTAGGACAGCATCAGTACCGCAGGATTGGGTGCACAGCTATCTCATCCCTCTCCCTAAACCATTCAAGGATCAGTCAAAGCTTAGCGGCTTTAGATTCATCACCCTTCAAAATACATTTGGGAAGGTTCAAGAGAAGATAGTCGCTGTCAAGCTGCAAGAGTTTTTGGAAAGCGGGAAGCTTCTTCCAAGAGGCCTGGGGAGCTACAGGCCAGGAAAAGATACCTGGTCAAATGCAGCCACTTTTGCCTTTGACGTTTATGAGGGGTTCCAGAGTAGACAAGAAACGATGGCGGCAGCGCTTGATCTCGAGGATGCGTACAATAGAGTTCGATATGATATTTTGATGACCGCACTGATGGAGAAGAGGGTCAATCCCTGGTTGGTGAACTGGATAGCAGCCGTCCTGCACTCTCGTCGGGTTGCTCTCCGTCTGGGTGCATGGACCTCAGAGCCACATATTTTAACCCCGGGACTGCCAGGGATCTGCAGTCTCACCGGTGCTCTTTAATGTGTATACGAGCAAGATTGCAAATCCTAGAAGCACCAGGGGTTGGAAGAATACTAACATTTGCATATGATATTCTTGCATATAGGCAGGGGAGAGATAGGGAGCAAACAGCCCAGGAGCTACAGGCGACAGTAGACCAAGTGATTGACTGTTGCACTGAAATGAGTGCTGTCATCCACCCGGAAAAGGCGACTGTTTTGTGGTGCTCTCTGGACAACAGGATTGTGAGAGCGGATGTCCCAAGCCTCGCGATAGATGGTAGAAATGTCAGCAGAGAGAACAAACTGAAGTATCTGGGGATCACTTTTGACAGGAGCCTATCCTTCAAGGACCATGTGGAGACGGTTGTGACAAGATCTCAAAAGGGACTCAGTGCACTTAAAACTATGGCTGCAATGGACACAGAGCAGAGAATGCTTTTCATACTATACCAGCACTTGATCCTCTCAGTAATTGATTATGGATTAGGTCTGCTCACTGTCTCAGAGAGTCAGCTGGTGAAGTTAGAGCGCATACAGAACGAAGCTATGCGGGTCATTCAGGGATGCACCAGAGACACCCCAGTTGTGTTACATCCTTGGTCTGCCGAGTGTTGCTGGTAGGCTCAAGGTGATGCAGGCGAAGGCATACCTCAGAGTAGCTGCAGACACAGACCACCCACTGCATGTGACGCTGGACGCAGTTAAGGGTCAGCGACTGATAAGAGGGAAATCACGGATGGCTCAGGCAGAGGATACGACCAGACAGGAGTGCCCCTTGGAGAACATTAGGCGTGGAGAGAAGTGGGTCAGAGTGCCAGCGGAGCAGTCATAATTGTGCAGAGTTATAATCACATTAAGCCAGGAGTGCAGGGAGTGACCAGCAGAGGCCACGGTAGTCGAAATCCAGCAACTAATTCAGGACAATGCTAACTCGGGTGATGTGATTATCTACACAGATGGTTCAGTGTCAAGAGGTGAGAAAAGTGGCTGGGGGTTCATAGCCAAAGCCAATGGTCGTCGTTTGGGGCAGGAGAGCCTGGCATATGATACCAGTGTCAATGTGTCATAAATAGGGATAGAGAAACTTAGGTTCAGACAGGTAGAATAGTGCGAGCACAGATAAGACAGAACTCTAAGTTCGATTATCGTCGTTATACTTTATTACAATATCTGTCATCTGGCGAAATAATCTTCTCGCACAATGGTTATCACATTACATACAAATTCATTATACAAAGCATTCACATATCTCTACACAACATCTCAATTATGTCTATCACTAATATCTTTAGGATTTAAGTAAAGTCTGTCCATGTGTCTCCCTCTAGAAGCTACATCCTCTTCCGCCAATGTCCAGTGGCCGTCTACCTTCTCTACTCTCAGGAGTTGGACACGGTGTGCTTGCCCCTTCGTGCGTCTCGTGGGGTTTCACCCTTCACGCTTCTGCCGGGTTGTGGCTGGGCGTACTGCGTAGTTTGACCTCTCACTCGTCTGTCTCGAATGTTCGAGTCTCTTCTATTCTCTCTCATATTCATCCCCTGTTTCTATGTTCCTTCTCTATCTATATTACGTCCCTTATCTGCTTAAGTGAGACCTTGGCATGGTCCACCATCCCCCCTCCTATGGGTTTGGTATTTCTTAATTAGTTGGAACTAAATTCTGTCAAGGGATCACGGGAATAAGTATATGGTTCATGGTAGTAATCTAGTAGATGGTTACTCTGTTATATGTATTGCCGCACTAGCAACTAATGTACGTTGAGTACTGCTATCTCGTGTGGTTGCTCAAGAGTCTAATTCTCCTTCTATTCTTAAAGTAAGGCTATCCAGACCGAAGTTCCCTGACGACTAAGATTGTGAACTTGCGTTCCCCAAATTCGTCCTTCTCAGACATCCAAACATGATGTCCTGGACAATGGCCTCCTATTACAGAGTCTCATCAAGGCGAATTGCCTTGGCCCTTGTAAGAATATATGCAAGCCATTGCCCCTTAATGTGTACCTGTATACACTTTTTTACTTCCGTATGTTGGTGGTCTATAATATACAAATACTTTGTTTTCATCCACTAATTGCTTATGGCCGGTCTCTCTGGCTGTGGGGATACAACACTTTCTCTCTGTAATCCCGTTTATCACGCAGAGTCTCGTAGCGGAGCGAGAGCTGAGACGGTTCGACCCCCGCTCGTGACTTGCGGGATACTGAGCCGGCCGCTCAGAAAGCAATGGCAAACTACTGAGCGTAATCTTCCCAGGAGATCAACATACAGCTGAAAGATGCTGGTGTTGACAGCTAAGTCCTGTAAAGGATATGCTAAAAAAAAAAAAAAAAAATTGCTTATGATCCTGTTATACTATTAGTGTCTGCTAATCTCCCTTTTAGTGTTCTATAAAAGTGTATGTGCATTAACTGTTTTTCTTGAGTGTTGAGAATGTGTATTTGAACTAATGTCTTTAGTGTATGAGATACCTGTATGTTCTTGCTGTTTATGGTGTCAGGATTTCTGTAAGTGTCACGAGCTAGAATTTCCCTTGTCATGATTCACCTGATATGTGTAATTCATGACTTGGACTTTCGAGCAGTGATTCTTAGATTGATTCTATTAATTCCCTTGTAATCTATCTAAACACTTATAAAAAGTTTGTGACAAATGTTACATTTTACACCAGACGCGTACAAATTATAATTTAACAGTGGCGCGTACTATTTGCACGCAATGTACATCATTTCTTCATTTATTACAATCACCCTCTCATTTACACATCTCTCATTCCACAACTTTATGTGTTTAAAAATTACAAATGAGGTTATGGAAAAGTTTGTCGCCCTTAGGAAAATTTTGCGGTAATAGAAAAATTTAACGTGAATACTCGGTACTAGTGTACCGATACTAATAGGATAGATTACAATTTAATTCAGAATGGTTGCAAAAATTAATAGGTTTAGAAGAAAATTTGCTAGTTAATATAAGTTACGTTGAGTCACCTGTCAACGTGTTTTATCGAAATATACATGCATATCTGTGAAAGAAAAATCTACAGAAAAATGGGCATATTTGTAAATTAAATTTTGAACAAGTAATAAAGAAATATTTTTCTTCTCTCATTAGATTTTCTGCATGTGTTTTCTGACTCCATTCTGCTAATTTGTCTGCTGTATAACCTAGCTTTAACCCTAGCTCAATGCATTTTTCTAGTGTTGACATTTTCTAGATTTTGAAAATAATTATTTTTGGAAGATTAATTACCCTTGAAAAATTTGTGTTATACAATTTTTGGTTACGTCCCGTAATATCTTAATTATACCACTAGTACAAATATATATATATATATAGTAAACAAACTTTACATGTGAAAACCAAAATGAGTATCGTTTAGAGATACAATTTATAATAAATTTTTGGGACTTAGCTGATGTAAATGATGCTTCCTCAGTACTACCGCTGTTTGGTTCAATGGATGTTTCTGCTTCTGTTGGTGGACAATTTACATCATACAAAATGCATCATGGAACAACCTGTTATTAGAGAGAAAAACATTAGTATTTTGTCACGTCACGTCAATGTCATGTTTATGGTGAGAGTTAGCATTATGAATTTCTATTTTGAGAGAGGAGTGGATAGCACAGTTCAACAGAACAGTATTTACTGTATAGTGTTTAGACTTTGTCGATGTCGTGTATAATTTTTGTTTTTACTTGGCTAGGCCAAGAACCGTCAATGTATTATTTCTAATTGTTACTTGACACTGTCTTGGGAGTGTCAAACCGGACAGGATCCCCCAAGTATTTTACCTGTCAACGTGTCATAAATAGGGATAGAGAAACTTAGGTTCAGACAGGTAGAATAGTGCGAGCACAGATAAGACAGAACTCTAAGTTCGATTATCGTCGTTATACTTTATTACAATATCTGTCATCTGACGAAATAATCTTCTCGCACAATGGTTATCACATTACATACAAATTCATTATACAAAGCATTCACATATCTCTACACAACATCTCAACTATGTCTATCACTAATATCTTTAGGATTTAAGTAAAGTCTGTCCATGTGTCTCCCTCTAGAAGCTACATCCTCTCATGAGTTGGACACGGTGTGCTTGCCCCTTCGTGCGTCTCGTGGGGTTTCACCCTTCACGCTTCTGCCGGGTTGTGGCTGGGCGTACTGCGTAGTTTGACCTCTGACTCGTCTGTCTCGAATGTTCGAGTCTCTTCTATTCTCTCCCCTATTCATTACCTGTTTCTATGTTCCTTCTCTATCTATATTACGTCCCTTATCTGCTTAAGGGAGACCTTGACAACCACAACATTCAGCTTACGAATGGAGGTGGAGGCGGTCACTGCGGCTCTCCGCTGGATGGAGAATCCGACACACACACACATCGTGATTGAAACTGACTCAGAAAGCATGCTGACGAGGGTGAGGACGGACAGGCTTCGTGCGGGGTGGCTTGCTTCGCTTCGGAGGTCACGGGTGACAAGCATCGCCTGGATTTTTACTCCGGGGCATGCCGGTGTGCTGGGAAATGAACAGGCGGACAGATTGGCTGGCTCTGCAGAACTTGGTGGAGTATTGATACATGACAAGGCAGACGTGGTTGCGGCCGTGTGGGAGCACGTGCACACTTCGGAGGAGCAAATGGATTACCATGGTCTGGCAAGAATGAGACAGCGAGGAGTGACGAGGGGATCTGGCCGGCGCTCAACGCTCAGAGGAAAGGTGAGACGGACATATAATCAGATTGCTACTGGTACTATTAGTGTTGGAACTCTTCGCTGGCTGCTGAGGATGGAGACGGAGCACTTATGGGAATGCCCCGAATGCTGTGATGTTGATTCCTAAGTCAATCAATCAATCAATACAACACAGTATACTAACAGACGAAAATATCCAACGAACTGTTATGAAAATTTATTGTGCTTTTCAACTATAGAGTTAAATATGCATATACGAGACTCTCACTTCTACAATTCTCTTGAGAAACATGTATAATATTTGTGCTGCATTGTTTCTTATTTCAGATAATTTGCATTTCCAGTTGCTTATAATTTACTTCAAAAGATTAATGTATTCTTTCATAAACTTTTCCCTACGATTTCTTGCTAAAATCTCAAACAAAAAGTTGTTTATAAATTAGCAAGTTATCTCCCTTGGTAAACAAAAATAAAAAGAAACAAAACATGGCACAATCCACAAATTCCACGGAAGATTATTTGCCCCAGATATATTCCTAAGGGAGTGGCGATGGCATGTGAGTTAGTGCCCTTGCTTGCAGAGACTAATTCGGGTTCAAGTCCTAGCAGAGTCAGGATTTTATTTTCTTGCCAGCTTGTCTATGGGTTCGATCCAGCTTCATAAACACGGGTACCCGACAATTCTCTGTATTGCTTACAGGGTGGGGGAGGGGTGGGGGGAATGGAAAGGGGATGGGGGTGGACAGGCGACGAAATTTAAGGTGGTAGCGGCGGGTGCGCCGACTATTTCCCTTTAAATGCCGTACTAACGATATAAAGCAACTTATTCTCAAATTTAAGGTGGTAGCAGCGGGGGCGCCGACTACTTCTCTCCAAATGTCTTAGCCTAGAAATTGTGAAGGTCTAACGTTTCGCGGCCCTACGGTAGTATCTGCTAAGGCAGGGGTGGGCAAACTACGGCTCACGGGCCGCATGCGGCCCGCCAAGCGATTTTATGCGGCCCGCGAGGGCATTTAGAAATAAAAATTTCAATTCGTTTTTAAGTTATTTCGTTGAATTTTACAGAATTTCATGAACCGTTATGATGAGTGCCAATAACAAACGTAAAATTGAAGATAAATGCCATGTTTTTAATGATAAATGGATAACTAAGTTGGTAGCAAATCAGTTTGCTTGTTGTGTCGTGAGTCAATGGCTGTCTTCAAGGAGTACAATTTAAAAAGACATTATCAAACAAAACATTCCGATTTCTGATACAATTTAACGACCAAAGTGAAGGAAAGGAAATGCCTTGAGTTGGTGAAAAATTTGGAGAAACAGCGAACAGTTTTCACTAAACATTCTTCAATTCAAGATGCTGCAACTGAAGCTACTCTTGTGCAAAACAAGCCATTTTCTGATGGCGAGTTCATCCAGGAATGTTTGCTAGATGCAGCAAACATTATGTGTCCAGAACAAAAAACAACAACAAAAAAACAAAGAAACAGATTTGACAACATTACTTTATCAAGGAGAACTGTTGTCTGACGTGTTGACAAGATCAGTGACAATTTGATGCATACACTTCAAGATGCAAGTAAATAATTTTTGTGGTACTCTCTTGCATTGGATGAGAGTATCGATGTACATGATACTGCCCAATTATTGATATTTATACGTGGAATAAACACTTCTTTCAAACTCACTGAAGAGTTACTGATTGTTGAGTCACTCAAATTCACAACCACAGGCCATGATATATTCAATGCTGTTACTAACTGTATTGAAAGAACTGGGTTGGTTTGGAACAAGATGGCAAGTGTTATAACTGGCGGAGCTCGTGCTTTGACTGGAAAAAAATGTAGGTCTGGTAAAGTTGACAAGTGATAAGATTAAAGCAGAATATCTTGACCACACATTATTACCACTTCACTGTGTGATTCATCAAGAAAGTCTGTGTAAAACTGTTTTGAATATCAAGCATGTTATTGACCCAGTTGTCAGTGTCATCAACAATCACAGACAGTTCAAGTCATAACTCGACGATTTGGAAACTGAACATTCCGATGTCCTGAACCACACCAATGTTCGATGGCTGAGTCTCGAAAAGGTGTTGAGGCGAGTGTGGGAACTCAGAGAAGAAATAGTGATGTTCCCAGAGATGAAGGGCATTGCATGTGACTTTAATACTAACATTGTCAATAAAGAGTGAATCACCCAAATAAACGAGAAGTAGATTGTGAGCTTTACTAAAACACGACTACAAGAGACAAATTGGACGTTGCGGCCAAAGCCTTCGTCAGCACAGGACAAACAAATACAAACCAACACAAAACTACATGAAACACACTATGACAATATTAAACTATTAAACTAATTAAAATAAAATGTACTCATCTGAATACTGTGTCCTAGCTTGGAAGGTCTGACACACGTAGGGCGCCAGTGGATCAATAGACCGGATGTATGGTACACGGGTCAAAGGTCAAGCGGGAAGGGAGTGGGGTGGAGACGCGCCCATGTGTGCGGAAAAGTGAAATTAGAGACCGGCAAAGATGTTACGGGCGCAGATGACAATTAGCAATTATCGTTAAGCGCTCGAAACACAGCTGCGGAAACCTACATAGTGTTAGTACACACAGAGAGGCATGAGTGGCGGTCGTTCAGAAAATGATGGCAAAACACCGAACGTAAATCCGCCAAGAGAGTTGACTGTGATGTCATACAAAGGATCTGCACGTACCCAGATGGTGGACTGTAAGCTAGGGGTGGGAGGGGTGGGGTGGGAAGTTAAATGAAGCTGTGTTGGACATTAAGGCCGTGAGGGGAGAGTGTGCCCAACTGGAAGATGAGACGGTGTTCCAATGTCTTCCGATCCCGTTCGTGGGATGCGCATGATTTGATGGCCGTGACCTGTATGTCGGCTACGCCATGGTGGTCAGAGTGGCAGCTAGACTTTATGTTTGCCATTGAAATTATGGAAAAGTTAAATGAACTGAATGTCAAACTTCAGGGCAATGGTGTGTTTGCACATGAATTTCATGCATATGTAAAATCATTTCAGGCAAAACTCTCACTGTTCTCCAGACAAGCAAGTGAAAAAAGATTTTGTTAATTTCCTTTGCTGAAACAAGAAACCATTTCTGGTGAAATGACTGAAAAATACAAAGCCCAATTAGATGCATTGATTGAAGAATTTGGATGGAGATTCCAAGATTTCAAGAAATTGGAGCCATAGTTCAATATTCTCAGTTCATTTTTTAGTGCAGAAGCTGATACAGCCACAGAGGACATACAGTTGGAGCTGCTTGACTTACAAGCAGATCATGACCTGAAAGAGAAATTCAAGACAGATGGTTTGCTGGATTTCTATGGATCTTTATCACAAGAATCATTTCCCAACTTGAACAACTTTGCAGCTAAACTTTTATCATTATTTGGATCAACATACATTTGCGAACAAGCATTCTCTTGCTTGAAGATCAACAAATCTAAGAATAGGTCTTTATTGTCGGACTGCAACTTGCATGCTGTCATGCGAATTTCAACAAGTAAACTTGCTGTAGATTTCAAGAATATTGCCAAACATTGCAAGCAGTTACATACATCTCATTAGAAATCAACAACTGTAGTGAAATTGTAGTCGCTGTGTGTCTAAATTAAAGCCATTGATAGATAATAAATAATATTTGTTATAATAAGTTGTAAAATCGTGTTAACAAATTAGTAAAAGTTTTTGTCCATATTGTCAAATATAATGTATAAGTGTATAAGTAAAATAAAATTGCAATAGTTAATTATTTATACTGCTTAATAACCTATAAATAATTAATAATTACTTATTGTCATAGGTTGCTGTACACAAAATGGATATATATATATATATATATATATATATATATATATATATATATATATATATATATATATATATATATATATGCGGCCCGCCACAGCTTTACATTTGTCAATGCGGCCCTCCGCACGAAAAGTTTGCCCACCCCTGAGCTAAGGGATCAGTTTTACCTTCAGTGTCGCAGTATAAGCTTGTGTGAGTGTGTGTACGGGTGTGGGTGAGTGGGCGTTTGTGAGCATATGTCTATGTCTATGTGTGTGTGTGTGTGTGTGTGTGTGTGTGTGTATGAGTGTGATTATGTATGTATATATGTGGGAATGTGTGTATGTATGTCTGAGTGTGCTTCTGTTGTGAGGGTGTAAGTGTTTATGTGTAAGAATGTGTGTGTGTGTCCATGCCATGTGGCGTTTGTAATCATGTCTGTGTATAACCTTCTGTCTGAGTATGTGTGATGTGTATGTGTACGAGTGTGTTTATATATGTGTGTGTATGTGTGAGTGCAGTAGTTATCAGCATGCGACAGCGACCACCCCATGGGCATCCGCTCTGACATGTTGGCAAAACCAGGCACGGGTAATCGGTTCGGCGTCAAACCAATCGGTCAACTAGGGTATGCCGCCTACCCAGCGTATGAAGACATGATTCGGCAGCCTGTGTGGAAGAAATCATTGATGATTCAACGGGCAAGACGGCGTTTACCCGCAAAGTGTTGTGGAAAGTATACCATCCTGGTAATCCACTGCACCTATATGCGTCTCCAGTTGTGTTGAATTGTCTCGCCATTTGATTCAGGTGGACTCAGGCGAGAGAGTCCGATCGACGAATTGAGCAACTCTTCCTTACTTTTATCCCATTCATTCTTCATCCAACTTCATCTATCACCTTCAAACCCTATGGCGGTGGGCGGGCGGAGAAGCGGCAGGTGTGAGTACGCTGGTAGTCATGGTCGCAGACCTGCACACAGGCGGCTCGTACCAAGCGATCTTAGAAATAAGGACCCCAACTTTCAACTCCACTGGACGAAATGAATGGTCATTATCATCCTTGATGGACAAACACCATTTGTGAGTGTGTGGGTATGTGTATGAGTGTTTGTACGTATGAGTGTGTATGTATGAGTGTGTTTATGTGTGTGTGCATGCGTGAGTGTTTCTGTGTGTATGTACGAGGTCGTGTGTGTGTTTATGTGTAAGAGTGTGGGTCTCCATGCGGTGTGGCGTTGGTGATCATGTCTGTCCACAGCCTTCTGTTTCCTGTACTGCAAATCTTCTTATAGTCCATGAGGTGTGGCGTTGGTGATCATGTCTGTCCACACTTTTCTGTCTCGCACACTGCAATTATTTTTGATACAGACATTCCTCCATGCCATATCAAACTATCTAGCATCTTCTCTCTTGGCCAAGCCGTGCCTCTCTTCCTCTCAATCTTTTACGATGTGGCCATCATTTGGCGAGACCTGTACAGAACCGCTCAGTCATCACAACGAGTCAAGCAACCTCACGATCTCTTGCTATTCCTCCTGCCTCGTTCGGCCTCATGCTCAAGGTGTTTACAGTGCCCGGTGTCCATTTTCATTTATAGGGAGAAAATAAGAAAAAGAAGGGGAGCGAGAGAGAGAATGAGAGAAAGAATGAGAGAGAGAGAGAGAGAGAGAGAGAGAGAGAGAGAGAATGAGAGAGAGAGAGAGAGAGAGAGAGAGAGAGAGAGAGAGAGAGAGAGAGAGAGAGAGAGAGAATGATGTTCTGAACATATGGTGAAGGATTGCATAGGTCGAAAGAGGTTGAGAACCACCGGTCTATTAGTTGCATTTCCTTGCACCAGGATAAAACTGTTATCCTCGCAATTACGCTTCTTCCGTCCGAAGCCGTTGGCAAAATGTGGGGTGTCGGGTTTGGTAAGCGCCGCCCAACATTCAGCGCTAACAGACAGCAGGTAGTACCGCATACTGTCATACAGTAGATTAGTCATATCTAATTTAGACCCTGCTAACGATCAAAGGGACTATTTTCTTGTAAAATAAAGTTGTTCCTCATTCGAAATTTGCGTAAGCTGTTGTTCTACTTTCAACATACTCTGCCATCTGCAATCGTCCCCATAATATACTAAACAAATAATTATAACGAACTTCATAAGGGACTAATTATGTAAAAAGTCATACTAACAAAACGAACACATTATAAAACTGCAAGATAAAAGACTACTCAATAATCAACATAACTGTCTCCAGTATTAAAAATTAATAGATGGTGATTAGTTGCATGTGTAATAATGAACATAAACAATGCATAACATAAGTGAGTCATGATTTTCTCGAGTTGTGTCCCTTATCAAATAAGGTATGAATTCATTTCCTTATGATTTGTTGTCATAATTTCCGAGACAGTTCTACCCTCTTCTCACCCCTAGAGGTATCATTCTCTCAATAGGTAGCGATGTCAATATCGTCCCGGGCGCTTTTACTTCCTTGGTACTACATGTTACCCGACCTAGTTTGCCGGCGTCTGAGGCGATTCATATTCCAACATATCGCGTTCAAAATCATATGTTGGCGATTTGGAAGCAGACCGCCTTGTGTTAATTTTTAATAATGGTATGAGCGTCGGTCGTTCAGAAATCAATGGCAAACTACTGAAGGTAAACCTTCCTTGTAAATCACAAACAACCAAACTATGCTGGAGTTGATTGCTACATCCTGTAAAGGACATGCAACTAACTAGCAACATAGGTCAACCTCGACAATTTTTACGTTAAAATTCCCCAACTCCAAAAGTGTTAGAACACACGGCCATCGACCAGACAAGTAAACGTACTATCCACGGGAACTCCATTGCTTCCTGTACTCATAAGTGACGTTTTTTTTGGGGTTTTTTTTTTTTTTGCATATCCTATTTTACAGGACATCGCTGTCAACACCAGCATTTTACTGCTGTTGTTGATCTCTTGGCAAGTTTACGTTCAGTAGTTTGCCATTGCTTTCTGAACGACTCGCTCGCATACCAACACGTTAAAATCCAGCGCATCACGGTCTGCTGCCAAACCAGTCCCAGCTTTGTTTCGAACGTGGGTAAGCAGTCTTACGAATCTCGTCTGCAAGCCTTTGCCACGGAGACCGACAAGAGTGACAGTAACAACAAATTATGCATGCATTTTGCAGGTCGCTGTGATAAATCCAACCCAGGCTGATTTAATAGGCAATTTTACGTTTAGTAGTTTGCCATCGCTTTCTAGACAATTGGGGGGGGGGGGGGTGTGGGGTCAACGTCGAAGCCTAACCGAAAGGTATAAAGAATAAACCCACTACTCCGCCGTCAGCGCGCCAAAATTTTCAACAAAATCGCATAAACCTCCCGGAGATTCACCCCATTGTAAGTCATCATACGCGCTGATCATTGTAGGACATAGTCAGCCACAACAAGGATATAGATAAGTAAGTTTTATATTGATATTTTCATGTAGTGCTTTTCATGTATGTGTCAGCGACTTGTTCGCTACAGAGTTCTCAGGACTCCCCTACTTTTGCACCGCACGAAATAACAACTCGTGACATTTGCAAAAGGAATGCAATTTATTTAGAGCTGACAATTTAATGGCTCTGCGAGCGTTATGCTTCATCATCATTATACAACATGAATGCAATGAAGTGGTGAGAAATGATGCTAGTAATCACAATCTAAATTTACAGTCTAATATTTGCCTATTGCCTAGAAACTATAGCATTGGTCAAGAACACGTCTACTCTCTACCGTCTCCAGTCGGGTCTGTCCACACGCTACACATTGCGTGGACAAGCACGGACGCTGTCCCCTCCGTGCAGTAGCTAGTCTTGCGTGCATGGAGTCCCAAGCACGCTGGCTTGTGAGCTAGAGTAACCGGGCAATTCACGGTTACTCGTAAGGCTAAGCTTCCCAATGGCTTGGGGAAAGCCCTCGCTCACTTGTACGCATTGGCCCCTTGTCTGACACAAATGTGTCTCCTTGTGAGGCTATTTATAGTGCTGGTGTCTCTCCTGTCTGGTGTCTCCCTACTAGACTTGTATTAACTCTTATCACCTCTTTAAAGCCTTATTGGAGATGCTGACAGTATGTCAACAACCTACTTGCGACAGGTTATTCAGGACTCCCTACTTTTGCACAACACGAATCAATAACTCGTGTGGTTTGCAAAAGGATACATTTTTATTTAGAGCTTATGACACACAAGCTAGGCGAGCGGATTACTTCATGGATAATCAACAACATGTTATGTTTCACAGATGCAATGAAGAGGTGGAAATAATGATACTGTTTTGAGTTGGCCTCTGCAGATGGTATGGCCTAGGAAGTCAATTTGTTCCATACCCAACTCATACCAAATGGGTCCTGCCTGTCAACAACCTACTTGCGACAGGTTATTCAGGACTCCCTACTTTTGCACAACACGAATCAATAACTCGTGTGGTTTGCAAAAGGATACATTTTTATTTAGAGTTTATGACACACAAGCTCGGCGAGCGGATTACATGGCAAACTCATAGCACAGTCATATGGCGTGAAAACTTGTACGGTTCAGCCAATCATTTATTGTACATATGTATTGTTCATTTATGTAATATTATGAACCATATTTTAAAGACGAATGAATGTTTTAACATAACTATGGTATGAAAGTTGAGAGAAAGATGTATAGATGAGAGGAGTGAATGAAGACTAAGTAAACAGTGAATGAGAGAGAGAGAGAGAGAGAGAGAGAGAGAGAGAGAGAGAGAGAGAGATTTAGCGGATTTTTTTTTCTCCGCGCAAATCGCCTTGTTATGACTTGTCTGTGTCAATCGGTGTAACCAATGTGTTGTTCAATTTTAAGTGTGTAACTGCCATACTTTAGAAATAATAGTAGTAAATAGAGAAAGTACTTTGAGCATCTTAAAACGACATTGTGGTCATAAATAAAATTAACGAACATTTGTAGCCACAATAATCCGATTTACGGCGCTCGAAGGAATACATTCATGTAGAATAGAAACACATACACATATTAGCAAGTTAAGTACATTGTAGGTTATTAAATAACACGCAAACAAACAGGAAAACACACACATAACGGTTGCATTCACCATCTAGGGCAAAGAACGGTAACTTGAAACAGGGGACACAATAACTTCTTTAAAAAAATACCTGAAGGTAACATTGAAAATATTTATTCACGAACGGAAGTTAAAAGGTGAAGAGTATAACATAGAGCATACGAGTTGGTACCAATATTATAGGGGAACATGAACAGTGATGCTCATGTGCTGTTCTCTTAACGGAGACAACTTGTTGCGGGTTGTCATATTGAGCAATTTGAGGACAGGTCGAGACATAAGTCAACGGGTGAAAGTCAAAAGGCAAAGGGTCAAACGACGGAAGCCAGGACATACGTCATAAGACAACGGTTCCGGATCAATACAATTCCCAAGAATATAATAGAGGTGTATAGCCAACTATATTAATGTGATGCACTACTTAATTAGCCAAGTGAATCAATATAACAGTGTGAAAAGGGAAAAGAAGAGAGTTTATTCTATCCCCAGAAGAGATACTTAACCTGATGAGATCTTTGACAAAAATTGGACAGCCAATTTTTCAGTGACTAATACGTGTTACATACGGGAGTTAAACGGTTGTAACACTACACACCAAGGGGAGGATTGTGTCAAAGACCTACACAGGGACGTAGAGAGTTAAGACGGAGCTTACAGAGGATACTAGACAGGAGAGACACAGGCGCTATATTTAGCTTGACAACAGGACACCCTTGTGTCATTGAGTGCGTATGAGCGAGAGTATAGGAAACTCGCCTCGCAACGAGTAACTGGGGAATACCAGTCACCTCAGTTAACTGACCAAGCGTGCTGGGACTCTATGCACGCAAACTTGCGAGCACACGCAGGACGAATGTCCGAAGTTGAACGCGCAACTAGAAGCGTGCCTCAGACAGGGGACAAGGACTGAGAGAGAATAGACGTGTTCGCTAGGAACCCTATGTAGTTTATAGACAATAGTGTTAGCTAGACCTTAGATTCCAATTAGTGAATAGTATCATTATTTCCACCTCTTCATTGCATCTGTGAAACATAACATGTTGTTGATTATCCATGAAGTAATCCGCTCGCCGAGCTTGTGTGTCATAAGCTCTAAATAAAAATGTATCCTTTTGCAAACCACACGAGTTATTGATTCGTGTTGTACAAAAGTAGGGAGTCCTGAATAACCTGTCGCAAGTAGGTTGTTGACAGGCAGGACCCATTTGGTGTCAGAATACACCATATTATACACGTTTGCAATGATGGTTAGTTACCGATCATGTGTTACTAACTAAACTAACTAAGTTATAGTAATTTCGTGTGCCGTCCTAAATTAACCTAAGGGAAATAACTTAATTAATTAACTATCTCTAAGCAAAGTGGGTTAGTTACCTTATAGTATTCTTGGTAAATGAAATGATGTCAGTTTTCTAATGGTTGGGTTAGTTTAGAAATGATGTCTTAAGGAAATTAATCTATAAATGATTATGTTTACATGGTGATATGATAAAGTAATGTGTAATAATTACATTTCTAACGTATGTGTTAAATTAAATGATGTTTTTAAGTAACTGTAGATGATTTATACCTATCAACTAACATAAATAACGTCATAGAAGTAATTGAACATTTGCAATTCAATTATAAATATACACAATGAGGTTATGCGCACTGTTTTAAAAAAAAACACAATATAATGTACATATCACAATTACGTTAATATATAATTACACTAACGTCGTCCTTTCCGGTGTAATGTTCGAGCACTGTTCCTGGTAGATTAGTTTATAACATAGTTCAATTCACCACAGTATTATCTGCTCTCCTTTCAGGATAGTGTTTATATATAACGTTGCCTACTAGTTTATGTAGGTTCAATTGTAACACTTTCGCTGTAATTATGGCTTATTTACGTGTTAGCGCTGTAACAATGTTACTAATGTGCCTGTTCATTTACTCATAATGGCACTGTTTCTCTTCCACAGTTTAGTAGACTGGCGATATTAACGCACTTAAAGAACGTACTTAAATGTAACTTTCTACCACACACGGCACTGATTTCATTCATAACTACAGTGTCACTGTTTCTGGTGATAAGTCGTCGTTCTTTTCCTGTACTTCAGGTATCTCTATATCTGAAGGTCTACTTAAAACGTCTGCTAAAGAGTTCAATGATCCCTTCAAATGTTGGATTGTAAAGGCATAGTTTGCCATTATTAAGGACCATCTGTAGATCCTGTTGTTTTGAGGGATGCCAGACTGCATTACCGCAAGTGGAGAGTTGTCGGACTGGATTACAAACTCTGTACCTGCCAACAACCTTTGCAGTTTTCTAACGCAATAGATTACGATAAGGCCCTCCAATTCAGTAGCTGAGTATCTTGCTTCAGCTGGGGTAACTTTGCGGCTTACGAACATCACTGGGTGGAACCTCCCATCGTAAAACTGGCCCAAAATACCAGATATGGCAATCGCACTTGCGTCTGTGCGGAGGAAATAGGTAAGATTTTCGTTAGGTAAACGCAATATAGGTGGAACACTGAATAGATTTTTCAACTTTGACAAAGTTCCAATTAACGCTGCATCTTGTACATTCAATTTAGCCGAAGCTTTCAAAATGTTTGAAAAAACACTGGTGATTTCCGCCAGATTGGGAATAAATTTACTATAGTAGTTTACAAGACCAAGCAGACTTCTGACATGTTTCTTGGTCGTTGGCATAGTCAAATTTAGAATCTTTGTGACTCTTTTCTCGTCTGTTTTGAGTTGGCCTCGGCAGATGGTATGGCCTAGGAAGTCAATTTGTTCCATACCCAACTCAACCTTAGTTGGTTTGACGGTAAGACCGAATAATAGTAACCTGTCGAAGACATGTCGCAGTTTCTGTAAGTGTGACGTCCAGTCTTCAGTATGTACACATATGTCATCTATATATGTAGATGTATTGGGTACCCCGTGGAGTAAATCTCTAGTAAGACGTACAAAAGTGGCAGGAGCATTACGAAAGCCAAAAGGAAGAAAGCGCCACTCATAGAGTCCTAGATGTGTAGAAAAAGCTGTCAAAGGAATTGAATTTTCTTCCATCGGGACTTGCCAGTAACCTCGAGTGAGATCAAGTTTGGAAAATATACGAGATGTAGACATATCTAGAATCAAATCCTCGCATGCTGGAATTGGCTCTGCATCTATTTTTGTTATTTTATTTAGACGCCGATAATCGACGCAGAGGCGAATTGTTGAGTCCTTTTTGGCGACAAGAACGATAGGAAAGGAATATTCCGACTGTGATCTTTGAATTATTCCACTCGACTCAAGAGATAGTAGTTCTTTGTCGAGATTTGCCCTATAATTTAGAGGGATGGAATAAGGTCGACATTTGATAGGGGTGTTATCAGTCAGAATGATAGCATGCTCTATTCTGTCTGTCTTTCCTGGGATGTCGGAGAAAATTTCTTTGTTCTCTGTCACTAAATCTATCATCTGTCGTCGTTGCTCGTCAGTAAGTTTGGTTTCTATCCGTATACTGTCGATGGTCCCAGTCGTGTCTACAGTAGGGACTGGTAATTCTAATCCGTCGTCATCTGTCTGGTTAAGTACTGTTGTGGTATTAGCTGTGTGTGCTGTTATCTGGCTAAGTGTATTTGCGATGTCGCTGTCGTGTGTCGGCCTACTTAGTGTAGTAGTGTTGTGTACGTCTGTCGTCCGATTGCGTGGTGTGGGTGCATTTTGTTCGTCTGTCGGTAGTTCCTGTCGTGAAAAATATGGTTTCAGCATGTTGATATGGAATATCTTTAATTTTCCCTTTATTGATATTTCATAGTCAACATCGGACACTTTCCGTTTGACGTTGAATGGCCTTTGCCAAGATGTTAGCAACAAATTTCGTTTGTCAGGTAGTAACAGGAGAACTTTCTGATTAGGTTCCAGGTGTATTGGTTGTGATGCTACTAATGACCGTTGACCTTTGGCGGTCACATGCTTACCCTTTCTTACCAGATGTTGACACATAGTACATGAACGACAGAATAATTTTATATCAGTACAGAATTTAGGCCAGTAGAAGTGTGACAGAATTCTGGCTCTGGTCTTGTCATAGGCCAAATGTCCAGCAAACGGTGACTCATGTGCGATCTTTAGCACAGTTTGTCGGTATTACAGGTAACACCGTTTGCTGAATTTCATGGTTATTATTCGTGTAATAACGCATGAGAATACCGTTGTGTATCCTAAAATACCAAGATTTTTAGTCACTTTCGCTCGCTCACCCAACAATTTAAAATAAGATGCGATAGTTTGATCGGTGCGTTGTGCCTTGATAAATTCTTGGCGTGTATTATTGTTAGTAGCACCGCAAGGTGTTAACAGCTGTAACATCTCGTTTTGTAGGTCAGTGTAGTGTTTGAGTTTCTGACCTCTTACAGCATTAGCCAGGTTCGTTTCCTTCCAGGCTACAATATCATCGTCAGTACATTTCTTTAATGAAGCCAAGCATCCTAAAATAAGGTCCGTACAAGGATCTTGCAGGATTGCGCACGTAAATGTGCCGGTAAGGAATGGGGTATTTATATGCGCTTTTGCCAGTGGATATTTCTCAATTGTTCCTGAGAAAGTACGGCATTTGACAAATTCACCCGTGAAATCTTCTGGTCTTACCAGTTCTTTTCTCAGGCCAAGTAAAGTGCTCCCGCTGTCTACCAAACACTGGCATGGTTGATTATTGACCAGTGCATCGTAGAACTTCAGTTTACCTCTGGAGGCATTAACTGCATTAGCATCTTCGATAGCATATGGAAAAACGTGACCACATTTTAATTTCCCATCCGCATGAAATTGATGACATGTAAGACATTTATTGAAATCAAATATATCAGTAACTACTGCCACACTCTCACACACATTCTCTGGTAGTACATTCTCAAGCTCAGAGTCAATGACACTTTCGTCATCAGATGACGTATCGATGAGCATAGCATTGTTTGCTTTCATTCTTTGTGGGCCCAAACACATTGCCGAATAGTGGCCATAACTTGAACAAAAATAACATTTGATGGCACGTTTAAAAGAATTTCTTCTATTCTCTTGCTTCCTTATGACCGTTTCTAAGTGAGATGGATAGGCTGGGTTTTTATCACACATAGAATAACTAGGATGATAAAGTTTGCAATAAATACACTGTGGAGGCTTTTGATAAGGCTGGTCTTTCTTACGATACTCTTTTTGCCTATACGATCTACTTGGTTCATTTCTCACAAAGGCAGTGATCTCAGTATCATGGATGGTGGTTTTAAAGACATCACGATTTGCAGAAAAATAAGCCGACCCCCGTTTTTCTAGCTCTTGGATGGATTCTATGTCTGACTGTTGTAAGAACTTTGCAAATGGGGTAGGGACTGTAGCTATAAACTTGTCCATTACCATTAGATCGTGCAGTTTGTCAAAGTTTTTACCCACCTTCGCCGCTTTAAGCCAATTGTTAAATGTACTTTGCACGTTAGAGACGTAATCTAGGAACGTTTCTGTAGGATTAGGCTTTATTTGTGAGTATTGAATTCTATACCCCGGAGCATCAAGCAGGAAGTGTTGCATGATTATATCGTGGATGTATTGATAGTTACTCCTTAGTTCTGTAGGTATTGATTCTATCGCTTTTAATGGCTCACCACTAAGATTTCTCATGTAGATCATTGCCCAGTCCTCTAAAGGTATTTTCTGAGTCTTGAGTTGGAATTCGATATTCTCCGTCCATGCAGAGATGGAATCGGCTACGCTGTATGGCTTGATGAGGCCTTTATACTTGGAAAATCTATTCTGTTCCTCCTGGCTCTTTTGTTTACTAGAGGCTATTTGAAGGTTTGACTCTATCTCTAACTCTTTCATCTTTATTTTAGTGGCTTCTTCTACTTGTTTGTTGGCGTGATCTAACTCCAACTGTTTTCGCTTGGTGGCTTCCTCTGCTTCTTTCAGCTCTTTTTGATGCTGTCTTTCTAGTGCCCTTTCATCTCTATCTAGAGCAGCTTTTTTCTCTGCTTCTTCTCTTTGTCGGGCAGTTTCTTCCTTCTGTCGAGCTATTTCTTCTTTGTATCTTTGATCAACCCATTTCTCTAATTCCTGTCCAGTATGGCCTAGTGCTTTGCCTGCCTGGCTACAGTCATTTAACGATGCCATTTTTGTGATCTTATGTTATTTTACAACAATAATATTTCAATTTCACATAATCGTTGTATAGTTATATGTTAGTTATTTACATCATTCCTGAAAAATAAGATGCATCGTTAACATGGTTAATGTCAAAATGATTCGAAAATATACTCATCTAATCAGTTGGAAAAAACTTGGCACTTGGGATGTTCCACCGCTGACTTCTGTACACAATGAACGACTTGATTGGAAAACTGACGCTTCTGTTTGTTAGAGCATCAATAGTTTAGAAAAAAACATGTCTATGTTACAGATACATGTTCATTTTTCATGTGGCTGATCAACAACAAATGTGATTTTGATAATGATAGATGATGTTAATGAATGAATGATATGATAGTATCAATGATTGTCATGATTAGTTAGATGATGCATCGTATGAATGTCACTGTCGTCTTGTCTTCAGTTTCCTTCCTAGTTGGTATAACTACCCTCTATCGATTCCATTTAGTAGCTAATATCTATCAAATGTGATGAATGTTGACGTTGATGGTTGTATCACACAAAATGTTGACATTGATGGCTGTATCGCACAAAATGATATGTACACGATGGTGTGCTTGAAAACTTTGCAACATATTTGTACATTATTCATTTACCCAAATTCATACACATTTCTTATTAATTTTCACAGAGTTAAACAATTTATAAATTCTTTTCTGTTAATTGTGGTTCAAGCTCCACAAATGGTACTTTTTAAACTCTTTCACTACCAAACAAAAACTGGGCTGTGACCAAACAGAAATTTATGGCAGAAAATTGGAACTAGGGGTGTGTTACAATAATGCTTTTAAAATGGTTAAGATGGTAGCAGATCTATTGTATTACATATCAAATTAAAGAGGATTGCACAAGGAACATGACAGTGTTAATAATTAATTGATAGGTTACAAATATTATGACAATAATGAGAGGTTTAATAATAACAACTGAAATTAAAGAGGTAAAAATTATTTAAAAAACTGCACTTATAAGGTGTTTTCTACACTCCTATACTGCTAATCATGTTTAATTTACTGAATAATCAAACAAACACCACTTGTCTTCAAGAATATAAACAGTATTGCTCATTAAAGTAACCCAAAAAGAAGTTTTGGTTCATATTCTGAACCATGTCTTTTTAACAAAAAATGACAAAAAATAATGGCTGAAATCTGGAAGGTGGGGTCTCTCACAGTAAAGTTATGAAAATGGTTAAAATTGTAGAAGAAATGTTGTATTATATATCAAAATAAAGGGGATTGGACAAGGAATATGTTGGTAGGAGAATTTCTGCTTTAGGTTGTAAATAAAATAAAAATAATAATATAATTTGTAAAATAATTGGACAAAAGTAGGTAAAAATAATGTAAACATTGCACTTAGAATGTGTTTTCTACACTCCTATACTGCTAATCATGTTTAATTTACTGAATAATCAAACAAACACCACTTGTCTTCAAGAATATAAACAGTATTGCTCATTAAAGTAACCCAAAAAGAAGTTTTGGTTCATATTCTGAACCATGTCTTTTTAACAAAAAATGACAAAAAATAATGGCTGAAATCTGGAAGGTGGGGTCTCTCACAGTAAAGTTATGAAAATGGTTAAAATTGTAGAAGAAATGTTGTATTATATATCAAAATAAAGGGGATTGGACAAGGAATATGTTGGTAGGAGAATTTCTGCTTTAGGTTGTAAATAAAATAAAAATAATAATATAATTTGTAAAATAATTGGACAAAAGTAGGTAAAAATAATGTAAACATTGTACTTACCGAGGGGGCGTTGTTATCCAATATCTCTTCACTGCTAATCCAATTGAATTTACTGAACAAACAACACTATTCTAAACTATAAACACCATTGCTTCCAATCAACCATCCGAAAAGAAGTTTTGCCGCAGATTCTGAATCATGTATCCATAATCAACTCAGGAGGGAAGCCTACTCGGTTGACATTCAGTGTTCCTGTATAATTGAAATTGTTGGAATGCAGATAATCAATCAGAGCTTTCGAAGTGTAGAATCTGTCAGCAAAGATGTGATGGCCAGCTCCGAGAACATTCAGTAGTGTGGCAAACACTTTCACTGCATGAGCAGTTGTGAGATCTAAATCTGGACTGTATTCGGTGTTTCGTCCATAGTAAATTTTTAAATTCACCACATAGCCAGTCGCAGAATCACAAAGGCCAAATGTTTTGATGTGGTACTTGTGAGGTTTTGTTGCATTGTATTGTCTGTGCTGAAATCTGCCCTTCCATCCAATAATCATTTCATCAATGGACACATTTTCAAATGGGTAAAATGCTTCCTGGAATCTCTTCAGGACCATGTCAACAAGAGGATCAATTTTTTTTTCACATGATGCTTCTGGTTCACATACGTGAAACATGGTGTGAAAAATAGATTCAAATCTGTTCCTGGGAAACATAGTGGCATACCAAGGAGTATATAAATGTGCACTTGTACACCAATAGTCTTTGATAGATGGTCTTGGATCAAGTCCCATAGCAATAATGACAGACGTAAACTTCAGCCATTCATGCTTCGTGAGTGGGGTCCAGGATAACAGACTAGAATGTTTTCTTTTAGGAGTGTTCTGCATCAAGATCTTTTCTGCATATTTGTTTACATTTTTAATTATACAATCCACTATGTCATCATCAAAAAAAACTTTGAGAAAATCCATAGGTGTTTGCAGATGATAAAGTTTAGAGTTGACGTGAGATCTTCGAGGACGTAATTCAAACTTCGGTTTTGTTTCTCCTTCTGACACATCTTGCCATGTCGATGGTGATGGGATAGGTGCATCACGCTGTACAGAAGCTTGTAGATTCAACTTTTTTCCTCCAGTTTTATTCTTATTTTGTACTGTTTGCTTTCCTTTCCGCTGAGAAGTGATTGTGACATCCTGACTTTCATTGTCAGACGAACATTCATCAGACATCTCAGCTGAAGACGAAGTTCCACTAGTAATATCTTTATCACCACGTGCTAAAATGTTAGATTCACAGATATAACTGCTGTCTGAATCACTATTATCGGAATCACTATTGTTTAAAACAGTTTCGAATAATAATCTAGCTTGATCTGAAGTCATTCTACGTGGACGCATACTGGTGGGCGTTTCCATTGTGAAAAACCAAAACAAACAAATTAACACTACCTTAAAACTGAAAATTCACAAGAATCAAAAATTAGAAAACCATTGACCGCTCCAAGATGGCGTAGAGATCTTTCGGCTGTACTACTTTTTAGTTTACAGTAACTTAAAATTCCGAAACGGAGCAGAAATATGTGAAATAAACCACTGATCATTTTGTGGGACGAAAAGGGCGGACTGCCATTACAGCAAATCAATTCTGTCCACAGATGGGAGCACGGTAGCGAAAGAGTTAAAGTATTTTGGTGTTCATTCTCGAAAAAATCTATTTCAAAATTTTTTATATTAAATAATTCACGTTTGGATAATTTTAACACCACAAAATAAATTTAGAGTGTCTAGACGTTGGGTCAGAATCTTCTGACACAAAATGGGTCCTGCCTGTCAACAACCTACTTGCGACAGGTTATTCAGGACTCCCTACTTTTGCACAACACGAATCAATAACTCGTGTGGTTTGCAAAAGGATACATTTTTATTTAGAGCTTATGACACACAAGCTCGGCGAGCGGATTACTTCATGGATAATCAACAACATGTTATGTTTCACAGATGCAATGAAGAGGTGGAAATAATGATACTATTCACTAATTAGAATCTAAGGTCTAGCTAACACTATTGTCTATAAACTACATAGGGTTCCTAGCGAACACGTCTATTCTCTCTCAGTCCTTGTCCCCTGTCTGAGGCACGCTTCTAGTTGCGCGTTCAACTTCGGACATTCGTCCTGCGTGTGCTCGCAAGTTTGCGTGCATAGAGTCCCAGCACGCTTGGTCAGTTAACTGAGGTGACTGGTATTCCCCAGTTACTCGTTGCGAGGCGAGTTTCCTATACTCTCGCTGATACGCACTCAATGACACAAGGGTGTCCTGTTGTCAAGCTAAATATAGCGCCTGTGTCTCTCCTGTCTACTATTATCTGTAAACTCCGTCTTAACTCTCTACGTCCCTGTGTAGGTCTTTGAAAATGTAGTTCTGTCGGTTTGTGTTTGTTTTTTCTGTGCTGACGAAGTTTTAACCGCAACGTCCATTTTGTGACTTGTAGTTGTGTTCTAGTAAAGCTCACAAACTGCTTCTCCTGTTCTAGTTATTCTTAAGCCTCACGGCCACGCAGACAACAGTGCCTATATATACCTGTGATTGTATTTATCTTGCATATTCTGAAGCGAACCAGGAAAGCTTTGATATTTATTGTTGTTACTTTTGCTATTTGCTGCTCCTGTTTTCTTGGTACTATAGACAGGCGTTTATTGTTCCTGGCAGTGGAATGACCCTACAGCGAATGTCTTAGGCTATCAGTCTTCTCCTATGCTAGTTTCCCCCCGTCGTAGCGCATCTGCCCACGTTTCAGAAAGAGAGTGCTCTTTGAGTGAAACGGTTAGATTTCGAAGAGGTGTAGGGAGTATGTTTATGAGACGCGTGGTTTATGGTAACTGGTTATTTACATGGTTCCTTGAAGAATCATTGTCATCATCATCATCATCATCATCATCATCATCATCATCATCATCATTGCCATAATCATCATCATCTTCATCATTATCATTGTTGTTATCATTGCCATTTTAATCATGATTGTCATCATCATGATTGTTATCATCATGATTGTTATCATCATGATCAGTGTTATCAACATCATCATAAGTGTTATCAACATCATCATTGTTGTCAACATCATCATCAGTGTTCTCAACATCATCATCAGTGTTGTCAACATCATCATCAGTGTTATCAACATCATCATCATTGTCATCAACATCATCATCAGTGTTGTCAACATCATCATCAGTGTTGTCAACATCATCATCAGTGTTGTCAACATCATCATCAGTGCTGTCAACATCATCATCAGTGTTATCAAAATCATTATCATTGTCATCAACATCATCATCAGTGTTATCAACATCATCATCAGTGTTCTCAACATCATCATCATTGTCATCAACATCATCATCATTGTCATCAACATCATCATCAGTGTTGTCATCATCACCATCATTTTCATCAACATCATCATCAATGTCATCAACATCATCATCAGTGTTGTCAACATCATCATCATTGTCATCAACATCATCATCAGTGTTTTCAACATCATCATTAGAGTTGTCAACATCATCATCAGTGTTCTTAACATCATCATCAGTGTTCTTACCATCATCATCATTGTCATCAACATCATCATCATTGTCATCAACATCATCATCAGTGTTGTCAACATCATCATCATTGTCATCAACATCATCATCATTGTCATCAACATCATCATCATTGCCACCAACATCATCATCAGTGTTGTCAACATCATCATCAGTGTTGTCAACATCATCATCAGTGTTCTTAACATCATCATCAGTGTTGTCAACATCATCATCATTGTCACCAACATCATCATCATTGTCATCAACATCATCATCAGTGTTGTCAACTTCATCATCAGTGTTGCCAACATCATCATCAGTGTTTTCAACATCATCATTAGAGAAGTCAACATCATCATCAGTGTTCTTAACATCATCATCAGTGTTGTCAACATCATCATCAGTGTTGCCAACATCATTATCAATGTTGTCAACATCATCATCAATGTTGTCAACAGCATCATCAGTGTTATCAACATCATCATCATTGTCATCAACATCATCATCAGTGTTCTCAACATCATCATCATTGTCATCAACATCATTATCATTGTCATCAACATCATCATTAGTGTTGTCAACATCATTATCATTGTCATCAACATCATCATCATTGTCATCAACATCATCATCATTGCCACCAACATCATCATCAGTGTTTTCAACATCATCATCAGTGTTGTCAACATCATCATCAGTGTTCTTAACATCATCATCAGTGTTGTCAACATCATCATCATTGTCACCAACATCATCATCATTGTCATCAACATCATCATCAGTGTTGTCAACATCATCATCAGTGTTGTCAATATCATCATCATCAGTGTTCTTACCATCATCATCATTGTCATCAACATCATCATCATTGTCATCAACATCATTATCAGTGTTGTCAAAATCATCATCGTTGTCATCAACATCATCATCATTGTCATCAACATCATCATCATTGCCACCAACATCATCATCAGTGTTGTCAATATCATCATCAGTGTTGTCAACATCATCATCAGTGTTCTTAACATCATCATCAGTGTTGTCAACATCATCATAATTGTCACCAACATCATCATCATTGTCATCAACATCATCATCAGTGTTGTCAACATCATCATCAGAATTGCCAACATCATGATCAGTGTTTTCAACATCATCATTAGAGAAGTCAACATCATCATCAGTGTTCTTAACATCATCATCAGTGTTGTCAACATCATCATCAATGTTGCCAACATCATCATCGATGTTGTCAACATCATCATCAATGTTGTCAACATCATCATCAGTGTTATCAACATCATCATCATTGTCATCAACATCATCATCAGTGTTCTCAACATCATCATTGTCATCAACATCATCATCAGTGTTGTCAACATCATCATCATTGTCACGAACATCATCATCATTGTCATCAACATCACCATCAGTGTTGTCAACATCATCATCAGTGTTATCATCATCATCATCATTGTCATCAACATCATCATCAGTGTTGTCACCATCATCATCATTGTCATCAACATCATCATCATTGTCATTAACATCATCATCAGTGTTGAGAACATCGTCATCATTGTCATCAACATCATCATCATTGTCATCAACTTCATCATCAGTGTTGTCAACATCATCATCATCATTGTCATCAATATCATCATCATTGTCATCAACATCATCATCATTGCCACCAACATCATCATCAGTGTTGTCAACATCATCATCAGTGTTGCCAACATCATCATCAGTGTTCTTAACATCATCATCAGTGTTGTCAACATCATCATCATTGTCACCAACATCATCATCATTGTCATCAACATCATCATCAGTGTTGTCAACATCGTCATCAGTGTTGCCAACATCATCTTCAGTGTTTTCAACATCATCATTAGAGAAGTTAACATCATCATCAGTGTTCTTACCATCATCATCTGTGTTGTCAACATCATCATCAGTGTTGCCAACATCATCATCAATGTTGTCAACATCATCATCAATGTTGTCATCATCATCATCAGTGTTATCAACATCATCATCATTGTCATCAACATCATCATCAGTGTTATCAACATCATCATCATTGTCATCAACATCATCATCATTGTCATCAACATCATCATCAGTGTTCTCAACATCATCATCATTGTCATCAACATCATCATCATTGTCATCAACATCATCATCAGTGTTGTCAAAATCATCATCATTGTCATCAACATCATCATCATTGTCATCAACATCATTATCAGTGTTATCAACATTATCATCAGTGTCATCAACATCATCATCAGTGTTATCAACATCATCATCATTGTCATCAACATCATCATCATTGTCATCAACATCAGCATCAGTGTTATCAACATCATCATCATTGTCATCGACATCATCATCAGTGTTAACAACATAATCGTCAGTATTGTCAACATCATCATCAGTGTTGTCAACATCATCATCAGTGTTGCCAACAGCATCATCAGTGTACTCAACATCATCATCAGTGTTGTCAACATCACCATTATTAGCATCATAATCATCATCCAGTGCCTCCTCCGAAATGAAGGCTTGGCGGTAATGCATCTCCACGCATCAGGAAACCTCCTATGGTCTGTGACGTAATATGACCATCACAACACATGCCGGAGTGCATGAGGGGATAGGTTGTCATACTCCATCCTCCCCATAGTACGCGACGAGCCCAAGCATCAAACCCTCTTCCGCCACACCGGTCACCCATACATGTATAGAACAATGATCATTCTGTCAGTGCTGGGGTCAGTATCACACCGGCCGGCTTAACTTCCCACGACATTTCCTGGTAAACGCACCAAGCAGGGTCCACCAGGGGGATCATGTCATTGTTTACAATTCGAGCCCACCCCAAGCGGATTGAATTCACTAGCACTGGGCGGCAAGTGAGATTAGATATTATACCCACTTTTTATTTCAGTTTAGATATTATACCCACTTTTTATTCCAGTTTAGATATTATACCTACTGTTTGTTCCAGATTAGATATTACACCCACTGTTTATTCTAGATTAGATATTATACCCACTTTTTATTCCAGTTTAAATATTATACCTACTGTTTGTTCCAGATTAGATATTATACCTACTGTTTGTTCCAGATTAGATATTATACCTACTGTTTATCCTAGATTAAATATTATACCTACTGTTTGTTCCAGATTAGATATTATACCCACTGTTTATTCCAGATTAGATATTATACCCACTGTTTATTTCAGATTAGATATTATACCTACTGTTTATTCCAGATTAGATGTTATACGCACTGTTTATTTCAGATTAGATATTATACCCACTGTTTGTTTCAGATGAGATATTATACCCATTGTTTATTCCAGATTACATATTATACCCACTGTTTATTCCAGATTAGATAGTATACCCACTGTTTATTCCAGATTACATATTATACCCACTGTTTATTCCAGATTAGATATTATACCCACTGTTTATTCCAGATTACATATTATACCCACTGTTTATTCCAGATTAGATATTATACCCACTGTTTATTCCAGATTAGATATTATACCCATTGTTTATTCCAGATTACATATTATACCCACTGTTTATTCCAGATTAGATATTATACCCATTGTTTATTCCAGATTACATATTATACCCACTGTTTATTCCAGATTAGATATTATACCCATTGTTTATTCCAGATTACATATTATACCCACTGTTTATTCCAGATTAGATATTATACCCACTGTTTATTCCAGATTAGATATTATATCCACTGTTTATTCCAGATTAGATATTGTACCCACTGTTTAATCTACCTGACAAGGGTATATATGAGGGAACGGTCATCTTTAAACTGTGCTTATCACGTCACCGTGTTCGTCTGCACCGTGATGTCATATGCTTAACCCTCTTGACAGCCTTAACAATAATATTGGCAGGTTATAACACAATGGCATGGTTATTATAATATCTATCTCACTTTTAAGGTTTTCATTTGAAGCCCGATCGTGAATCGACTCATCACGTCGGAACGTGATCCAGATCTTCGAGCTCTCTGTTTTCACAAATAATTATTGGCACTCGCTTCCCGACCACTCGGTGTCTCTCACGTGCAAGCCTCGACATATGTCTCGTGCTGCCGCCGACATGGGAGTCGTGACAAGTAGGGTCAGTGAGTAAACACATACAAACAGAGACATAGAGGCACGAGGAGGAGTAGAGGGTGGTGCTGGCGAGCTGATAGGTAACACTGATATGAGGTATACATTCTAGCTGTATCGTCATCATCATCATCATCATCATCATCATCATCATCATCATCATCATCATCATCATCATCATCATGTGCCATGACTGTAGGCGTGGGCGGTCATGTTTCGCCATCTCACACGATCACCAGAGTCGTGAATCGGCTCTTTGTTCTTGCCCCGACTATGTTTATCTTATCATATTCTGTTTAAATGTTTCTTTCTGAAGTTCTTCCACTTAATATTTCTCCGGTGGACAATTTCTTCATAATTCTGTTTTTTTTTTCATTTCTGGTAATATTTCTTTGTTTCTTTGACAAATGGAGTTCCTTGGCGGACTCCATTGTTTATCTATGCTTTGTATTTTAGTTTTGCATTGTAACTATCTTCCTCAAACAACCCGTATCGTTCTCGATTTTCTGTATCTGCGTTAGCATATCTTTATTAAGTAGCATGTTCTTAATCTCTTTCCTCCGTCTTCAATCGTACTTGTATTTGTTCGCTTAATGTGACGGGAGACATACAACCAGACAGTTACTGGTATCACTAGTATTGGGACTCTACTCTGGCTGTTGCAGGTAAGGATGGAGCACGTGCGCGAATGCTCTGAGTGCTGTAATGTCTGTTCTTGACTAACTCAACTCAATTTAGTGTGAAGTGATCACCGTTACACTCGGCGCTAGACATTGCCTTCCGATTTATTATTATATTCCTACATCTTTCATTGATTAGTATGTTGTCAATGTGCATTAACGTTTCATTATCTGGGCTTTCCAGGCCGTTTCCATTCACCACATCATATATTCTCACCAACGCTGATAGCGTTTCTTGCTTACGTGTTCGTTTTCTTAAACCATCGTTATCAGCCACGTCTTTTTAGGAGACCAGGTTGAGCTGCCTGAATCTCCACCCCTCCCCCCCCCCCCCCCGACGCCCTACCCCCACACCGAGGGTTATATGATGCCGTGTGGGTCGTCGCTGGAGCTGCGGAGTTCTTGCTTTGTGGTAACCGCGGAAAGAGACTGAGCCCTATATGATAAAATCCGGTGCAATGAAGTTGATTCATTTGTCTTTTAAAACGTTGTTTTATTGTCTCATAATAAATATTGTCCCATAAAACTTTCTGAAGATTATATTCAACATTGTCTTCCAAGCGCTAGTTGATATGGTCTGGTAGAAACTATAATTGATGGCAAAGTGGAAGGACCCAGAAATGCCTTGGTGTGAAGTTCACAGGACAAAAGAAACATCATCATCATCATCATCATCATTATCATCATCATCATCATCATCATCATCATCATCATCATCATTCAGTGCCTTGCCGGTTGGCGTGGGCGATCATGCTTCTCCGACAGCATGAATCAATTCGTGTGTTGACTCCCTTCCGTGCCATGACACATGACTGTCAAGAATATTCTCCCACTGCCTTCCTCTATCTCTTTTTTCCACAAATCTTTACGGTTGTCACAACATATTCCAATTTTTCTCTTGTCTTACTGTGGCGACAAATGAAGGCTACTTCTTTCTGATATTTGTGATAAGTTGTCCTTACGACATAGCTTCTCACAAGACGTTCAATTTGCTCTTTTTGACTGTCCATTTAATTTTCAGCATTCTTGTATAAAACCACATTTTCATGGCTTTCAGGGATTTTTTCGCCTTTCTACTAATTGTCCACGATTCGCAACCTTAAGTTAACATTGGTTATATGTCACATGTAAGAACGCTTGTTCTAACTTTCAAGAACAAAAATTTATTGCACAAAACGTTCTTCATTTGATAGAATGCAGTTTTTTCTTGTCCTATACTGTTCTTTATCTCAGTGATGCATCTTCCATCTGATGTTACCAATGCGCCTAGAAATCTGAATTCTGCATTTGCTCCAAAATAACGCCCTTTACTTTAATTGCACATTTAGGCACAATCAGTTTCTTTGATATCACCGTGACTTCTGTCTTTCTAATATTCAAACTAAGGCCCAATTTTTCACTTTCTACAACAATTAAAAGAAATATAAGAAGACCTAACACACACGAAGAAAAGAAGAAATGATTAATAGGGGGGATGACAAGGGTAGAGCTGAGTGGAATAGCTTAGTTAGGGGGGGGGGGAAGACTTGGAGTGAGTTAATTGATGGCCTGTGTCCCAGTTGGGGATGACGGTTAAAAGAAGAGAGAAACAAACAGAAAGTGAAAGAGAGGAGAGCAAGAGATACACACTGTTGCAAGTGGAAAATCAATACCAAGATAGGGACAGACAGTGGTGTGTCGGAGCGCACAATTACATCAAGAGACATAAAATTGGACAGTTGTAAATACCTAGGGGCACTTATAACATCAGACGTAAGATGCACAACAGACATTAAGAGCAGAATAGGACAAGCAAAGACTGCATTTAAGAAAATGAACAGTATCCCATGCAATAAGTCACAATCATTGAATGTAAGAAAGAGAGTGTTGAAGTGCTATATAGAACCTGTTTTGTTGTATCGCTGTGAATCTTGGAATGTAAATGAACAAATTATGAAGAACTTGAAAGCAACAGCGATGTGGTTCCTGGGACGAATGTTAGGAATTCCTTGGTCTGCCACAGTTACTAACAACGACTGCCTGCAAGAAGCTAATGAAACTAGAACAATATATACAACAATAATAAAGAGACAAACAGCTTTCTTTGGTAATGTGATTAGAAGAGAGGCGTTGGAGAAAATCGTGACGACTGGAAAGATCGAGGGGAAGAGGGGCAGAGAAAGACCAAGAGAAATGACGCTGGATGGATTGCGACGGTAGCATAGAGGAATATCAGCAGCAGATTTGATCCAGAACACCAAAGACCGAGATCTCTCGAGAGACATGAACGCCTACGCCAGCTGGCATGGCACTTGATGATGATAATGACCTCAATAGGCCCGGGGCGTGGAAAAGGGATACTTACTTTTACTGTATATGATTGATTGATTGAGTGAGTGACTGATATTTATTAGAATCAGGAGATATCTAATTACAAGAAACTGGATAATTTAACATTACATAATTAGCACCATATACATAATTGCTTCAAGGCGTGGTACAGGATCGTTTACATAATACTTTTATTTTATATGATTGATTAATTAATTGATTGATTGATATGTATTAATATCAGACGATGAACACGAACAAGAAAGTGGATTCATTTAAATTCTCCTAATTTTACAAAATTTACCGAAAACATCTGTACGAGACAAAACTGCCGACTAAATGCCCTTCAACTCTTTTATCTCATCTCTGAATGACAAACAGAGACATGGAGGCATTATTAATCTTGCTAGTAAGTCTGTCAGAGCGTGTTACGCTTTGCAATGCTGCTCAAATTCGACAATTAATGTAAGTGATAACAGATGAATGCCAAGCCAAGATTAAAGAGAAAGGTGTGTGTGAGTAAGCGAGAGAGAATGCAGGTGTTGTCAATTATTAGGTAGTTAGGGTGTCTCGCTCGCCTACTCTTTCTGATCATCATCGTCGTTGTCATCATCATTATTATCATCATCATCATTATCATTATATTTATCATCATCATAATACTTACTCTCCGTTACGAAGGGGTTACAGACGAAGTACCCGCCTACCCGCATACCCGCGTTCGCAACACAGCTGCAGGGGATTTGGCAGCAGACCGCTTTGCGTTGGGATTTTACGAAATGGTATTGGTGCCAGTCGTTCAGAAAGCAATGGCAAACTCCATCTATCCATTATGTGCTATACCGATAAGCGTGGGCGGTCATGTTCTGCCATCTCACTCCATCACCACAGTCATGGATCAGCTCTGTGTTCCTGTCTCGACCATGCCACTCACTCCATCACCACAGTCGTGGATCAACTCTGTGTTCCTGTCTCGACCATGCCACATGGCTAAGCCATCCACGTATTTACTTCTCGGTCTTCCCCTAGGTCTCTTCCCTTCCATCTTGCCGGTCGTCACCAAGTTTTCCAAGTCAATTCTTCTCATAACATGCCCAAAAAAATTTGACTGTCTACGTCTAATGACTCTACTCAGTTTACGATCTTCATTTGTTTCTTGAAGAACTTGTTCATTGGTTTTTCTGTCTGTCCATGGTACTCTTTGTATTTTCCTCAGAAACGACATTTTCACAGACATCAGATGTTTTCAGCTTGACTGCTCACTGTCCACGCTTCATATCCATACAAAAGTACAGGTTCTATGTAGCACTTCAACACTCTTTTTCTCGTTTACATTGATATATTTTTATTGGTCTATGTTTTTCATCTTGCAAAAGGCTACCTTGGCAATGGAAATTCGTGTTTTAATCTCTTCAAGACATCTCCCATCAGATGTTATGACTGTGCCGAGATAACTGTATCGATTCACTTGCTGAAGAATATGCCTATTTACTCGTATAACAAACACATTGTGGTATTTCCTTCTTCCCAGTGACGACCATAATCTGTGTCTGCTTAATATTCAGTTATAACCCTAGTTATTCACTGTGTGCAACAACCGCATCTACTAAATTTTACAGCTCCTGTTCATTGTATGCAATCAAGACTGTATCATCTGCATATCTAATTATATTGATGTATCGTCCCTCAATGTTGATTTCTTCCATATCTTCTATATTTCTGAAAGTATTTTCACTGTACAGGGAAAACAGATCTGGAGACATTGCACATCCCTGTCTCACACATCTTTTAATAGGCTAATATTGACCTACATCGTTATCAATTCTGATGGCAGCTTGTAGTTTCCAATATGTTTTTTTACAAGTCTGAGGTCTTTTCCGTCAATTTGTAGATCTTCAAGCATCCTTATCATTTCGACATGTTTCACTTTATCGAAAGCCTTTGTGTAGTCAATAAAGCAAAGATATAGATCTTTGTTTAGTTATATAGAATGTTCAATTACTGCTCTCAGTATATACACAGCATTTACGGTGCCCTTGCCTTGTACAAACCCACATTGTTCTTCTCTTATTTCGGGTTGTATTTTTGTTCCTAACTCCTTGCATGATAATTCTCAGCAGAATCTTCGTGGTGTGACTCAACTTGCCAAGAGATCACAAGATCAATACATACTGATGTTGACTGCGATGTCCTGTAAAGGATATGCAACTAACTTTAACATAATCGTCATCATCATCATCATCATCATCATCATCATCATCATTGTCATTATTATCATCATTATCATCATCATCATCATCATCATCATTAACCTCCTCCTCCTCCTCATCATCATCATTATTATTATCATCACCATCAGCATCACCATCAGCATCATCATCAGCATCATAATCATCATCATCCTAAGGCTGCACAATCTATCTCCTCTAAACAAATAAAGTTTGTTCGTTGGTTCGTTCGTTCGTTCGTTCCTCCCCTAGACCATTAGCTGTCCCTTCTCAATTCCAAATATCTCCACACCCTCTCTCTCTCTCTCTCTCTCTCTCTCTCTCTCTCTCTCTCTCTCTCTCTCTCTCTCTCTCTCTCTCTCTCTCTCTCTCTCCACGTCTTTCGCTTGTCATTCTTCTCTCAACCTTTCTTCTTCAATGCCTATGATAACGCCTTTATCTCTCCATCCTCCGATTCTTCTTATTTTTCTTTCTCGTCATCCAAATCCTTTTCATTGTATTCCACCCCATTCTCTTCTCATCGCCACATTATTTTCCCCATATACATCGTCTTGTTTTTCCTCTTCTTCCTTCGCCTTTCACTTTACACCCTTCCTATTGTTTGCATAGTGTTCCCCTGCTGTCCTCTCATACACCTTATTCTCTCTCCTCTTTGGTATCCTCTCCTCCTTTTGCTCTCCCTTCCTCATTGTTCTCTTTTCCATCTAGTATTACCCCAACCCGGCCTTTTTTATTGTCCTTGTTCTCCCTGCTATTTCTTCTTCTTTCTCCCGTGTACCCTATCCTGCTTGTTCCCCCCGTCTCCCTGTCTCCCCTCTTTCCTTCGTGTTATCACTCCTCTCTGATATCTCTCTATACTGCCCACTCCTCCTCTCTGTCCAATCTACATTATTATCCCCTGCTCGTTGTTCTCTCTCGTCCTTATTCGTATCCTTTAATTCCCCCCCCCCCCATCTCCCTTGTTGTTCCTATCTTCCTTCTTGTTCTATCCGTCCTTTCTTCTACTCCCCTCTCCTTGTTCTCACCTACTCCTTTCCCCCAACCCCAAGCTCCTTTTATCTTTCCCTCCTCCTTGTTCTACCCCCCTCCTCTGCTCTCTTCTCCCCTCGATCTAACCCCCTCATTGCCTTTCCCACCTCATTTTACCCTCCCTCCTCTTTGTTCTCTCCTTCTTCTCCCCGCCCCTTCCTTCTCCTCCTCCGATGTCCTCATCTCCTCACTGATCCTCCCCAACTCGTCGTATCCTCCGTTCCTCCTGGTCCACCCCTTTCTGTTCATCGTCGCCCAACTCCACTCCCTCGTCCTCCCACGCCTCATCCGGTTCGACGCCCAGATCCCACAGATGCTCTCAATTAGCACATATACTCAGGTGTCGAGCAGAAAAATAAAGCGGCTGGCAAAGATTCTCACATACCCAAATGTTTACGTCGGCGACCCCAGTGGCACTGGTCCTCCCCTCCGCACAATTAACCTTTCCTCTCCTGTAGTGTCAGGGGCGTTGTATACTCTTGGCGTACACAGCCCGCACCGGATGACTTTTGCCTTTAGGTCTGGGCTGGGGCGCCCTTGTGGGGTCCTGGGGCGCCCTTGTGGGGGTCCTAACTTAGTCTTCAAACTGTGTTGGCATGGGCATGATCACATGAAGGTCTGTCTGTCTGTCTGTCTGTCTGTCTGTCTGTCTGTCTGTCTGTCTGTCTGTCTGTCTGTTTAACCATCTTCATCTCGAGAAGATATATTATAATAACAAATAAAACTGTTGAAATGAAGTATCCTGGCCACGAATATCTGAACAAAATCATAACAGAGGGGAAATACCGAGAGAGGGGAACCGCGGTAACGTGGTCTCTCGGCATTTACTTATGAACCAGATGGTGGTAGGTTCAAACCGCAGCTGGGTAGTTGAGGATTTTAAAAATTAATCTTGACTTAACATGCATGCCACCAAAAATCCGTGGGAAATAAAGGCGGTGGTTGTTATACTGAGTACCTAACCCATCGAGTTCCGCTCGGACAACACAAATAAGGATCTAGTACCATAAATATAATGTGGCTTTACTATCAGATAAAGGGGGGGGGGGGTCTCTGTGGCCGAGTGGTTACACCGATTGCCTTGCGCTCTGAAGGTTGTGGGTTCGATTCCCGGCTACATCGTTTGGTACTCCAGTGCAATTTTCTCGGAGACTCCTGGAGGGTCGTCGCTGGAGCTACTGAGTTCGTGCTTTGTGTGACGCTTTCGGCAGGCCTCCCCGGGGAAAGATACCGAGCTATATGAGATACAACCCGGTGCAATGAAGTTGATCTTCTTGCATTTTAAACACTTGTAATACCAGTAGAGAGGAGAAGTCGACTTGTAAACTCTAGTGATACCTGTAGAGCGGAGAAGTCGACTTGTAAACTCTTGTAATACCTGTAGAGCGGAGAAATCTACTTTTAAACTCTTGTTATACCTGTAGAGCGGAGAAGTCGACTTGTAAACTCTTGTAATACCTGTAGAGTGGAGAAGTCGACTTGTAAACTCTTGTAATACCTGTAGAGTGGAGAAGTCGACTTGTAAACCCTTGTAATACCTGTAGAGTGGAGAAGTCGACTTGTAAAATCTTGTAATACCTGTAGAGCGGAGAAGTCGACTTGTAAACCCGTGCAGTACCTGTAGAGTGGAGAAGTCGACTTGTAAACCCGTGTAATACCTGTAGAGTGGAGAAGTCGACTTGTAAACTCTTGTAATACCTGTAGAGCGGAGAAATCTACTTTTAAACTCGTGTAATACCTGTAGAGTAGAGAAGTCGACTTGTAAACCCTTGTAATACCCGTAGAGCGTAGAAGTCGACTTGTAAACCCTTGTAATACCTGTAGAGGTATGGTTACTTGCAAATCCTTTACAGAATGTCGCAGTCAACCCCAGCAATTTGTGGCTGTTTGTGATTTCTTGGCAAGTTTACGTTCAGTGTTTTGCCTTTATATTCTATATACCGGCACTCATACCATTGCATGAAAATCAGTGCAAGGAAGTCTGCTTCCAAATCGCCCGCAGCTGTGTTTCGAACGCGGTATGCGGGATTACAAATTGCTTCCGTCACACCTTCGCCACGGCGTCGGCAGAAGAGCAAGATAGACAGTCGGCGGATTCAAGATGTGATAAATAATTTATCCATGACAGCACCAGAGTCAAGATAAATAATTTATCCATGACAGCACCAGAGTCAAGATAAATAATTTATCCACGACAGCACCAGAGTCAAGATAAATAATTTATCCACGACAGCACCAGAGTCAAGATAAATAACTTATCCATGACAGCGCCAGAGTCAAGATAAATAACTTATCCATGACAGCGCCAGAGTCAAGATAAATAACTTATCCATGACAGCGCCAGAGTCAAGATAAATAACTTATCCATGACAGCGCCAGAGTCAAGACTTCTAGCTTATGATAGAAGGAACATATGGCTTATAATAGACTGAACTTCTGGCTTATGATAGACAGGACGTCTATTTGACTTATGATAGCGAGGAAATGTGGCTTATGATAGACAGAATATCTGACTTATCATAGACAGAACATCTATCTGGCTTACGATAGAAAGGACTTCTGACTTATGATAGACAGAACATCTATCTGGCTTACGATATACATCACATATGGCTTATGATGGACAAGACATCTATCTGACTTATGATAGACAGGACAAATGGCTTATGATAGACAGAATATCTGACTTATCATAGACAGAACATCTATCTGGCTTACGATAGAAAGGACTTCTGACTTATGATAGACATGACATCTGGCTTGTGATGGAGACAGTTTTGTAAAGACAGTTATTGTGAGAAATATATGCGCAGTACAACACTCCGGTATTTTTCAAGGCCCCTTGCATTTTGTGGGTAAAGGTTCTTTCTCTCTAAGGGATGTGGAAGCTGACCCCAAACCCAACCTTCCGTACTCGCCTCTTACGGCATGTATGGTAGGATACATCGTGGTACTATTCCCAGCAACACATGGGCGGTATGCTTCTTATTTAGCGTGCGCAGCTCATAAGGTAACACAGATGTCAATTGGGGTTACCTTTGAACATTAGGACATTTACACGGAAAAGCGATAGCTTATCGATTGACTAAGGAAGGAACAATATAAGAACAACTTGATGATTTTATTACACACCACCAAAGGAAAAGAATGATCAAATCCGTCAGAAAGCCACTAACACTAGCTTAAGGCAATTACCACTTTTGGGACCGAGCAGAACAAATAATTATTCTGAGCCTCAGAACAGGACACACTAGATTACGCAACCACGTGTATACAAAATTCACATTTGGCGAATCAGCCATGTGCACATGTGGATTGGCGCCGCAGACAGGAAATCACATACTCCAAGACTGCCAAAACTACGAAATGTCTAGGCAAATCTTCTGGCCGAAGAAACAACAGTGGAAGGTAAACTCTATGGACCACCAAGTGAACTAAAAAAGTTAAGTGAAGTTCAAACAAGAGACAACATTGCAGAAATAGACACAAGAAGAAGAAGAAGACAGTTCAAATATAAACACACATGTAGTGTTTTAGTTAGACATAAGTTAGACTATGGTTTTCCTACCAAATATACCAACGTCATAAAATCTTTCTACAAAGAAACACGTTGCTCCGTAAGAACAGAAACAGGCAATTCTGACTGGTTCTCAGTCGAAACAGGAGTGAAACAGGGTTGTGTCTTATCACCGATGCTTTTTGGAATACCTATCGATTGGGTCATGCGCAAATGCACAAACAACACAAATATGGGTATCCATTGGGTTGACAAAATTCTAGAAGACCTGGACTTTGCCGACGACATAGTGCTTTTGAGTTCAACACACCCGGATGCCCAAGAGAAAATAAACCACCTCCAAAATGTTTCAGGGCAAATTGGTCTCCAAATTAACACCACAAAAACAAAGACTATTGATCTTACCAACAGTTCAGATGACATCAAATTGAACAGCTACGTTCTTGAAAAAGTCAACAGCTTCACATACCTAGGAAGCAAAATGACATCTACAGGGGACTCAACACCAGAAATATCATCTAGAATCGCACTGGCATCTAGTGCCTTCAATAAACTGTCAAACATCTGGAAGTCAAAGACACTCAGCAAACACACAAAACTTAAAATCTTCAACTCTTGTGTGATTCCAGTGTTAACGTATGGATGTGAAAGTTGGAAATCAACGGTATCTTTAGATAAAAAATTAGACAATTTTGAGAACAAATGTCTTAGAAGACTTCTAAACATCCTCTGGACAGACTTCAGAACCAATTCACAAATAAGACAAGAGACTAAGCAAGATACAGTATCCAATTTCATAAGAAGACGCCGTTGGAACTACATCGGCCATGTACTCAGAATGGATAAGTCAAGACTCCCCTACCAAGCCCTCATATGGTCACCAGTAGGGAAAAGAAAACGGGGAAGACCAAGAGAGACCCTGCGTAGAACCATCATTAGAGAAGGCTCATTCAATGGCCAAGTAGATATCCAAGATCTACAACAGGTAGCAGCGAACCGCCAAGCATGGAGAGTCATGACTTCTGCCCTATGCGCCGCCTTAGGCTCAAGAGGAAAGACTAGCTAACTAGCTAGTAGTGTTTGGTCCTTGTAGAAGAAAGAAGCAGATACTAGAGGACGCACCAGACAACATACAAACTGAAAGATATATTTTCTGACCGAGGTTCCAACCAGTCAACTCCAAATGACGACAGCGCCTCGCTGCAGGAACAAGTGTACTTCAACGCATGACCAACTAGACACCCCTTTGAAAAATGTTCCTTTATTAATTAGCCAAGTCTATTATCCACATGAACCCGCAGTTATGGAATAATGATAGAATTCGTATCTAACCATACAGATATCACAATAGGTCTCAGAATTGTATATTAAACCAGCATAGGTCAATGTTGCGTAATTTTACCAAGAAATCAACAATCAGTTGAAAGATGCTGATGTTGACAGCGATGTCCTGTAAAGGATATGCGAACAAAATGCAAAAAAGTAGGTCAAATAACACACACACACACACACACACACACAAACACATCGAACATATTGTTGTTTCCAGTATATCAACATATATTTAAAGAAGAGAAATGTTTGGACGGTTACAAAGTTATACGCGTATTGTACAGAAATATCAATTCGGGAACTCTTTGAGGCCTCTAAGACCGTTCATAAATAAACACGCATGTATAGTTTGACACTAATAGAAGCACAAAAAAGAAGTGGAGACTACAAGACGCACTAAATAACATAAAACTTGAAATAACGAAGATTAATCTCACACTGAACGAACTGCCTGTGCCATATTGCTGTCTTGTGCCACATGTCATTGCGACGTGGAAATCAAATGGCAGATAGCAGATCTTTTTCCGTTCACCTGCATTGTTCCAACCGTCTGAGTTCAAGAACCATTACGTTATGAGGTCTCTTAGCTATCAGCGGCAAATACAACAACATTGTTATATGCGGAATCCTTCGGCAGGCTAAGCTGGATGGGGTTTGTAACAGCCGTAAAAATCACACGGCCACATGCCAACACCAGATCACAAAGTGGTGGCAACAACATCAGAACTTGGCAGCATCTGCAACGCCGCGGCTGCTGTGTTTGCTGTTCTGAGATCGGGAGACCTATAAACGTGTCCCAGATGGTCGGAGTTTGTTTGCATTTGTTGAGGTTCGGGCCGTCTTGCAGGCATGCCACCCACGGGGTGAGTAGGACAGAAGCGGGAGTACACGAGGCTGAGGGACGGAGATAGGAGAACGACTTGTTCGGCTAACGTTAGTGTGTTTGAATAATAGAAAGACAGAAGTCATGGTGATATCAAAGAAACAGATTGTGCCTAAATGTGCAATTAAAGTAAGAGTGGGGCAAGGGAAGAAATTCAAATATCTAGGCACATGGATAATATCAGATGGAAGATGCATCACTGAGATAAAGAACAAAATAAGGCCAGCAAAAACTGTATTCTATCAATTGAAGAACGTTTTGTGCAATAAGTCATTGTCCTTGAAACAGTTTTAACATACGGCTGCGAATCCTGGACAATTAGTAAACAGGCGAAAAAATCCCTGGAAGCCGTGGAAATGTGGTTTTATAGAAAATTAATTGGACAGCTAATATAAGCAATCAGGACGTTTTAAGAGAAGCTGAGTCGCAAAGACAGCTTATCACAAACATCAGAAAGAGGCAGCCATCTCAGAAGATAGAAACTAGAAAATGTTGTGACAACCGGACAGATCTGCGAAAAGAGAGACAGAGGAAGACAGCGGGAGAAGATTGTGAGATCGTAATTTGTCGAGAGGCATGTTCGCCCACGCTAGCCGGCAAGAAACTGGATGATGATGATTTGAACATTGAAGCCTCAAACAATATGGTGCACGATTTATTGCCTGGCATATTTCGCTGCATCTTGTCAGCAGAGAAGCGAGATCAGAAGAAGCTGGGGACTGAGAAAGAAAGATAACTTCTTCAGAAAATGGTGCTGTATCTCGTCCTGTGTGTATGGCAAAGTTATATCATATAAAGTGAATAAATCAATACAGATTTGGCTTAAACAATTAAAACACATACATAAGCTACTTGCATATTCTTTACAGTATGTCGTAGTCAATCCCATCCTTGTCTGGCTGTTTATGACTTCTTGGCAAGTTTACTTCAGTAGTTTGCCATTGATTCTGAATGACGGGCACTCATATCTTTGAAAGAAAAACAGCCAAGGCGCAGATATGTTTCAAACGTGGTATGCGGCACTACGAATTGCGTCTGCAAAACCCTTCGCCACAAACACAGTCTTACAGGTGTTGTTTGAATGTTGTTGTAATGACAGTAAATGTAGCACAGGTCAGCAAGAGATGGGTCTGTAAAGAGACGGGTCTGTAAAGAGATGGGTCTGTAAAGAGATGAGTCTGTAAAGAGATGGGTCTGTGAAGAGATGAGTCTGTGAAGAGATGGGACTATAAAGAGATGGGTCTATAAAGATATGGGTTTATAAGGAGATGAGTCTATGAAGAGATGAGACTATAAGGAGATGGGTCTATAAAGATATGGGTTTATAAGGAGATGAGTCTATGAAGAGATGAGACTATAAAGAGATGGGTCTATAAAGATATGGGTCTATAAGGAGATTAGTCTATAAAGGGATGGGTCTGTAAAAATCTGGGTCTATACAGAGATGGGTTTACAGCAATATCAAATTTACAATGAACTCTTTCTGTCTGCAGAAAAGCGACTGGAACCGTTGTTGAGAAATCCACGATGATGGTGTTTTATAGCCTTTCGACTGCACAGGGATTCCCGAAGGCTGATTAACTCTCCTTTCCACTGACAGCGGGGAAAAGGGATAGCTCCTTACACCTGTCTTTTAGATTTACATGTTATCTCCTCGTTCAGAAAGTAATGGCGAGGAGAGGAGATGAAATGAGATGAGTTGAGATGACATGAGATGAGAAGATGATAAGAGATGAGATGGGAGGAGAAGAGAAGAGATGAGATGATGAGATTAGATTAGAAGAGATGAGATGAGAGGAGATGAGATGAGAAGATATTAGATGAGATGAAAGGAGATGAGATGAGATGAGATACAGTGTGACGGGAAACTATGAAAATGCGCATCTTATCATCCCCAAGCCACAACATTATTAATAACAAAATATTTAATAACAATAAACTTGGATGAGGGGGTGGGGTTCTGAGGCGAAGTCGTTAAATCGTCTGCCTTGTGCTCAGAAGGTCTCGCTTCGATCTCGGTCTCCGCCATTCGGTTCTGAACGCAGCGGTTACAGGGTTCCTGTTCTGCGTGCAGCCAGATGGTTCGCTGCTCTGCCGAGAGAGACTGGGCTAGATAGGTAAAACCTGGAGCGATGAAGTCAACTGTCTGGCGTTTTAACCTCATGGTTTTATAATATTAAATGGCATTGATGCAACCGGTGCTGGGGGTTCGGGGATAGTGATACTACGGTTGGTAATTCTCCGGCACAACGTGTCGTAGTTTTTAAATCCGGAGAGGGAGGTTAGGAAGCCAGCTACTTTGCTTCGATTTCCATGATAAGAGCGCGAGTCGCTTAGAAAAGCAATGGCACGCTACTGAACTTATATCGCCTGGTGTTTGTCCATCATTAAAGTGAGGAGGAGTTGCGCAATTCGTCGACCTCGCTCTCTCGCCTGAGTCCATCTGAATCCAGTGGCGGGACAAGTCGAGACGACTGGAGACAAATACAAGCGCAGTGGATGACCAGGGCGCTCTACGTGCCTTGCCGTGCTCATTACGCTCCACAACGCTTTGCAGGTAAACGCCTCTTACCTGTTGAATCATGAACGACTTCTTCTGCGCAGTCTGCCGAATCCTGTCCTCACATACTGGGTAGCACATTGACAATTCAATCACAGACAGCCAATAAATCTTGGGGTTAACTGAGATGTCCTGAGAAAGGGCGTGTATTTAGCTTAATGGGGTAGATTTGCGCGGGTCTATATTCTGGTAGAGCTGCGTGCATGTAACCAGGCTTGTACAGGGCATCTGTGTGCTACTCTACGCAAGGGAAAACCCCCACTATCATGTCACAGGAATAAGTTTACTTGCAGTGTATGTAACCAGCTTTGTACAGGACACGACGTATCTGGCCACCTCTGTGATACTCTAGGCAGGGGGAAACCACCACAATAAGTTTAAAAGAATGTGTTTACGGGCAGTGTATATAACCAGGTTTGTACAGGACATCTCTGTGACACTCTAGGTCAGGGAAAACCACCACAATGAGTTTACAAGAATAAATTTATGGGCAGCGACAAAACAGTATCCTTGCTAAAGCGACAAATTGGAAGAAAAATTGTTTGTCAGTCGGATAATATCAACAACATCAACTTCATTTAAATATCCGATGACCGACAGATGTAGAGAGTCATAATCGTCAGTGTTGAGTTGAGAACAGACATATCAACACTCGGGACATTCCCATACGTGCTCAGTCCTCATCTTCAACAGCCAGTGGAGAGTCCCTATACTAATGGTACCAGTAGGAGTGATTATGTGTTCGTCTGGCCTTTCCTCGGTATCCAGAGTGTAGGTCAGATCCTCTGGTCACTCCCCGCAGCACCGTTCTCTCTAAGCCATGAAGATACTGTCTGTTCTTCTGACCTATACACACTATTCCAAAAGGGTCTCGACCACATCTGCCTGATCATGCACCAATACCCCACCCAGCGGTGTAGACACAGCCAATCTGTCCGCATGCTGGCTTCCCAATACATGTAATGGGGGGTGGGGGGCGGAATCCAACGAATGGGCTCTATTTTTGATTGTTAAATGGAAGCCTGCCACTGATCGGACATGCCTGTCTTCGCCTTTCTCATCATACTTTGTCAATCCCTATCTGCTTATGAAGAAGAAGTAGTAGTAGAAGAAGAAGAAGAAGAAGAAGACGAAGAAGAAGAAGAAGAGGAAGAAGAAGAAGAAGAAGAAGAAGAGGAAGAAGAAGAAGAAGCCATTAAATATAATTTTTTGCGGTCTAAGGGAGGCAATGATGAAATTTAGCTAACTATAACAGAAACATATTCCTTGTTTACTTTCCTTTGTGCAAACAATTACACGGAGAGCAGGATCAGGGAGAAAGCGGTTACATCACTGACTGTCGGATCGACTGGTGACCTAGATAGCACGGGATAGTTTAATGACGATGATGACATTAATGACTTGGGGCATATACAATATGAAGATAGAGGCTTTCTGCTACTACTACTACTACTACTAGTAGTAGTAGTAGTAGTAGTAGTAGTAGTAGTAGTAGTAGTAGTAGTAGTAGTAGTAGTAGTAGTAGTAGTAGTTGTTGTTGTTGTTGTTGTTGTTGTAGCATATGTTGTTGTTTTTGGCCGCGAGGCTTTAAGTGTTAGGAAGCAAATTTCACCAATATTGCTACTTTCTGAATCCTCTCCAACGTTTGGCACCCCCTAAGTATCGACCAGGTAAAATCAACTGCCGTCTTCGCAACGAACGTAAACTGCAATGCCCAGACGATGCTCTCTGCTACCATTCTGTCCGGGTAGAACATCGCGCGCACTTTCCAGTCCATTACTGAATGCGATCCCTCCCACTTAAATTCTTGCCAGGCACCGCTTACAGCCTACCTAACACGGCTTCAACAGAGCAACACGACATCGGCTCTATTTAGCTAATCTCTGGGAGAATTCTTGTTTAGCTCAATAATTAATCCACCCAATTCTAGAATTCCCGTCACAAATTCGCTGAAATACGACCCGCGAACCGTACGGACAAATTATTTCGTTACAGAACATACACAGCTTCAAATTTTCCCTGTCCGTTCTGAAAACACACCCAGTGTTTGTTCTTTTCAACTTCGCTGTTCACATTTAGACTGTTTCTTTTGACACGAAATTGGTTGTTTTATCGCGAGAAGTTTCGGAACGATGCATTTTCTCTGTAGGAAAAACAAGGAAACATATCGATGTGTTTGCACGAACGAAAGATAACACGCGAGAAACGAATACGATTTTCTTTCTGGGGTTACCTGTCCTTGGAGAGCAGCTGACGAAATAAGAGATACAAAAACATTAACACGATCATAACTGGAGACGCGACATTTGGGGGCCATATGAAAATAATTCTAGAGAGCAATAAGGGATGTGTTGTGCCAAATAGGAATATACACCGTTTGGGAATGGTGGTACTTGTGTTCGAGAGATTTGCTCATGTTCAGGGTTTTGATAGGCTGTGTGAAGTTTTGTGCGTGTGCATTTTTAAGCAAGGATGCAATGTTGTCGTTTGGGTGTTCTTCCCTCTATAATTGCTAACGTGTGTGAAGAGGCAACAGACAGACAGACAGACAGACAGACAGACAGACAGACAGACAGGCAGGCAGGCAGGCAGACAGACAGACAGACAGACAGACAGACAGACAGACAGACAGACAGACAGACAGACAGACAGACAGACAGACAGAACGAACAAACTTTATTTTAAAAGGGTAACAAATTGAGCACGCAGGTCCTTTCAATCACTCATCTTTCGTTCATCAAATGTGCATGTTACATTAACATAGCGGGGGAAAAAAAAGGTCAAATGGATTTTGTAAGCATAAACAATGCATATTACGCATGATACATTCACATGAGAAAACAAAAAAACAACATTATCAAATGAAAATTGTAAACATAAACAGTGCATATTGCTATGTTGTGAGACACATCCCCCACCCACAAAACAACCCCCACCCACCCACACATACCTCCACGCACTCACTCAAAACCAGGCAAACACACATGCCGCCACCCACCCACTGATCCCCCACCCACACACATTTCCCCACCCACACACACATCCTGACACACCAAGAAGAAGAAGAAGAAGAAGAAGAAGAAGAAGAAGAAGAAGAAGAAGAAGAAGAAGAAGAAGAAGAAGAAGAAGAAGAAGAAGATCCAGACAGACAGACAGGCAGGCAGGCAGGCAGGCAGACAGACAGACAGACAGACAGACAGACAGACAGACAGACAGACAGAATGGCGGACGGATGGGCGGACGAACGAAAAGAGGGATATAAGTATATATTTAAAATGTAGACAGACAGAACGAACACATGGACAATAGATAGACAAACGGGCGGACGGACAGACGGCTGGCTGGCTGGTTGGCTGGCTGGCTGGTTGACTAGATAGACGAACGGACGGAAGGACGGATGGACGGACGGACGGACAGATGGATGGATGGATGGATGGATGGATGGATGGATGGATGGATGGATGGATGGATGGATCTATCAATCGGCCTCTGTCTCTCTTCCTCTCGATCTTTCCACTTGTTAACGATATTTTTTCAATGCCTCTCTTCTCATCATTTGACCAAAGAAAGCTGTTTGTCTCTTTCTTGTTGTTGTATATAATGTACTAGTTTGATTAGTCTTTTTCGAGCAATCGTCGTTGGTCAAGAAATTCTTAACATTCGTCTCAGGAACCACATCTCTGTTGCTTCAAAGTTCTTCTTAATTTGTTTATTTACATTCCAAGATTCACTACCATACAGCAAAACAGGTTATACATAGCATTTATTTATGATGATAACAGAGAAGAACAGTATAATATTCGAAATAATAATGAAGGATCGTCAATTTTGAAGATGGAGGTTCAGAATGTTCTTAACCACATGAAAGCTGGCAAGACTCCCAGTTCAGACACATCACAACAGAAATGATTAATGCTTTAGAAGAATATGGAATAGATCAAGTCACCAGACTGCTGAACGCAATATATGATACTGGAGACATACTTCATGAATTATGTAATTCTGTATTTATTACAATCCCAAAGAGTTAGGAAAACAATACAACCTGAAATAAGAGAATAGCAATGTGGGTTTGTAGAAGGCTGTGTACACGCAGAGAACAGTAATTGAACGTTCTGTAGAAGTGAGTACAGATAGACATCTATTGAGTAAGACATGTCAACATGATAGAGATGCTTGAAGATCTAAACTTGATGCGAAAGACCTCAGACATGTAAAATACAAATATTGGAACAACAAGCTTCCATCAGAATTGATAATGAAGTACAAGGGTAAGTTAATAAGTAAGTCACAAATGGCTGTAGAAAAATAACTAAATATGATAACAGCTTGAAACCAGTTTATTTCTATACATACATTGTCCCTTTATTTCTCAACATAATTTCCACCAACATTGATGCACTTATCCCATCGTTTTATCAGTCCTCCCAAACCGGCTGCATAGAACTGCGTGCTTTGTTTTCATTTACCTACCATCCCACAGAACTGTGTGACTTACTTATTGACTCGCCCTCGTAACGTTTTCTACCCAGCTATGCACCGCTTTACGGGATAAACATTTGTCAGCATAAACACTGAAAACCAACCTTGGTGGGAGACATTTCACGAATAACGCCGAAGTTGAATGTGAAGTGAAAACGTGGTTTAGAAACAGACCACGCAGTTCTATGCAGCCGGTTTGGGAGGACTGATAATACGATGGGATAAGTGCATCAATGTTGGTGGAAATTATGATGAGAAATAAAGAGACAATGTATTATAAAGATAAACTGGTTTCAAGTTATTATCATATTTAGTTATTTTTCTACAGCCATTTGTGACCTACTTATTAACTTACCCTCGTAGGTCAATATCACCCTATTAAGAGAGGTGTGAAACGAGGATGTGTAATGCCTCCAGATCTGTTTTCCCTGTATAGTGAAAATATTTTCAGAAATGTACAAGATATGAAAGCAATCATCATTGGAGGAGGAAACATCAATAACATTAGATATGCAGATGATACAGTATTGATTTTGATTGATTTTTTCGCCCGTGTGTTGCCGGGGCCCATACGGGGGAGCAAAGAATAGTAACACTGTTGCCTACCATGCACGTCGTAAGAGGCGACTCAGCAGGCTATGGTTCCGTCGCCCTGCTACTGAGTGAGTGCGTGGCGCGACACTGTGAGTTGTGAATTTAGCGTGGAATGCTTTTGCATCTGTCCGCGGTTGTTTTTCTCGTGAATTGCATGTTCGGAACGATGACGGCCGGCTGTTGCTGGATTGACTGGTTTGCCTTTTCGGTTCACGAGTGCATTTTTCAGGAGACTCCTGGGAGTCGTCGCTGTAGCTACGGAGTTCGTGCTTTGTGCGGCACTTTCGGTGGGTCGCCCTGCAGAAAGAGACCGAGCCATATGGGATAAAACCCCTGTCAATGAAGTCTTTCTGGTGACTGCCGTTTTCATCAACGATGAACTGTATTTTTCGTGGAGGACTTTTGTGTTGGCATTCTGGCGGTATTGATTGCAGACAATGAGCAGGATCTGCAACAATTAGAAGATGTGGTTGTTGCACACATTGAACAACTAGGGTTATAATTAAATTGTAAGAAGACACAGATTATGGTCTTCACTAGGAAGAAAGAAATACTACAATGTAATATACTGGTAAATGGGAATATTCTTAAACAAGAGAATTGGTACAATTATCTCAGAACAGTCATAACATCTGATGGGAGATGTCTTGAAGAGATTAGAACAAGAATGGCCATGGCGAAGGTAGTCTTTTGCAAGATGAAAAACATACTGACCAATAAAATGATGTCAACTACGAGGAAAAGAGTGTTGAGGTGCTACATAGAGCCTGTACTTTTGTATGGATGAGAAGCCTGGACCATGAGCAGGCAAGCTGAAAAACATTTGATGGTTGTGGAAATGTGGTTTCCTAGAAGAATGCAAACAATATCATGTACAGACAGAAAAACCAACGACCAAGTCCTATAAAAACAAATGAAAATCGTAAACTGATTAGAGAAATTATTCGTATACAGTCACAATATTTTGGACATGTTATGAGAAGAAATAAATTAGAGACGAAGAGAACAAGGGGAAAAAAAGAAGTAAATACCTCTATGGCTTGACCACATGGCATGATCGTGACAAGAACACTGTGCTGATCGACGACTCTGGTGATCGAGTGAGATGGCGAATCATGACCGCCCATGCTTACCGGCATGGCACATGATGGATGGATCAATAACATTCCTGCACTATCTTTCTTACATTAAATGATAGTGACTTATTGCATAAGATACTCTTCTTTTTCTGACATGCAGCTTTTGTTTGCCCTATTCTGTTCTTTGCCGGTCTCTCTGGCTGTGGGGTTACATCACTTTCTCTCTGTAATCCCGTTTATCACGCAGAGTCTCGTAGCGGAGCGAGAGCTGAGGCGGTTCGACCCCCGCTCGTGACTTGCGGGATACTGAGCCGGCCGCTCAGAAAGCAATGGCAAACTACTGAGCGTAATCTTGCCAAGAGATCAACAGACAGCTGAAAGATGCTGGTGTTGACAGCTAAGTCCTGTAAAGGATATGCTTAAAAAAAAAAAAAAAATTCTGTTCTTTATCTCTGGTGTGCATCTCTAATCTAATATTATAATTGCCCCTGGGTATTTAAATGTATCCTTTTGGTTAAGAATGTTCCCTTCTAGTTGAATTTCACATTTTGATGTTACATTTTTCTTTAATGCCACCATTGTTACTGTTTTCTTGATATTCAGGGAGAGTCCTTTATGTCCACTCTCTGTTACTACTATGTCCGGCAATTGCTGTAGATCTGTTTCATTATCCGCCATCAATACTGTATCATCTGCTTAGCGTATATTGTTTATGTTATAACCTCCGAATATTATTCCTGGCTTCTCTTTATCTCTTTCACTATTACTTCCCTATAGAGGGAGAAGAGGTCCGGTGACAAAACACATCCCTGTCGTATTCCTAGCTGTATTTGTTCATAACTGCCCTGTTTATTTTCCATTTTAATTGTAGCTGTTTGATTCTAGTAAATATTCTTTATTATGCTGAGATCTTTCCCATCAATGTTGATATCTTCAAACATTTTAATTAGTTCATAATGTCAATATTATCAAATGCCGTGGTATAATCTATGAAGCACAAACATATATTATTCTGTGTCTTTATTGATCTTTATATTATGGTGTCTAATGGCTGTATTACTACTGAACGTAAAACTTGCCTAGTACATCAACAGCGGCTGAAAAATGCTGGTGTTGACGGCAACGTCCTGTAAGGGATATGCAACATTTTTTAAAATGTCTATATTGCATTGTTTGTTCCTTATCCTTCCATAAATCCATACTGTTCTTCACCAATTTTAATGTTCTTTATTGTTCTTCTCATTATAATTCTGAGTAGAAGCTTAGTGAATTGGTTTATGAGGTAAACTGTACAACAATCTTCGCTTTCAAATTCTCCTGGTCGTTTTGGTATAACTTGTTTTGTTTTGTTTTGTTTTGTTGTTTTTTGTTTGCATATCCTTTACAGGACATCGCTGACAACATCAGCATCTTTCAGCTGTATGTTGATTTCTTGGCAAGATTACGCTCAGTAGTTTGCCATTGCTTTCTTAGCGGCCGGCTCACATACACGTAGTATACTCACATGTTACCGACGCGATTCGAACCACTGCTGCTTCTCACCGTCGTCACGATACTTACGAGAGTATACGAGATTACGGAGAAAAGTCGCTAACCTATAGGCCAGGAAGCCGGCAGAGAAGAAGGTAACAATGGGAACTGACTGATTGACTGCCTTATTGCCTGACTGACTGATTGACTTACTGACTGAATTTTGCCGTCTTAACAGACAATAGTTTGTAAAACGGAGTTATACTTCTGCTTAACACAAAGCCGGGGCTAAACTTAGAAACCACGTGTTGCCCATGCAGCATGATCCCTCTCTCTCGGCCTGCCTAGTTTACTCCAGAGGAAAGGTAACACCAATATGTTTGGAACAGGATAAGCTGCAGAAGCTGCCAGTTCAGCACAGCGATGCTCTAACTGTCCGCCTATCGGAGCTCCCATCCTAGACCAGTTTTCACCAAGGCTTAGGGCCTGGTCTGCCCCGCCATGACATTGAGTCTTTAGGCTGCATTTCCCCGCACTAGGGTCAGGTTTGTACCCTCCCAGTTGAGATCCTTCGCCCGTAGCTGTGGGCACAGTATGAGATATCGGGTTTGGTGAGCGCCGCTCAACATTCGGCGCTAACAGAAAGCAGGTAGTCCCGTCTACTGTCATACGGTAGATCAGTCATATTTGACTAACACCTGACCTATAATGATAATTAACGGTTATATAACAACCCACCGAGGAGCGGCTGGCTGAGTGGTTAGACCGGCGTCCGATCCCTCAGTAAGGTGTGGGCTTTTTTTCTGTCGGGGGCAAAAAGAAAATCCTAACCTGCACAGTTTGCGGCGACTGCACTAGCCAGGCGGCCTTAATTCCTCAGGCTCAGAGACCCCTCTGTCATACACCGCAAGGTATTATATTTGCATTTTTTTTTTGGGGGGGGGGGGTGGTTTTTTATTTGGTGGTGTTTTTTTTTTTTTTTGTTCTTTTAAATGGTGAACTGTCTGAGCCCTTTCCTGTCACCAATAGAGTGAAACAAGGATGTGTCCTGGCACCAACACTGTTCAGCCTCATGTTTTCAGCTATGTAGACGAATACCTTCGAGAACAACGACATTGGAATAGACATCAACTACCGCATAGATGGAAAGTTATTCAATCTCAGAAGGCTGAAAGCTAAAACCAAAATTGACAGAGACACCGTCAGAGATCTCCTGTTTGCTGATGATTGCGCTCTATACGCCAACTCAGAGGCGGACATGCAACATAATGTCTCAGCTTTCTCACATGTCTGTGCCAACTTTGGGCTCAATATCAATTTGGAGAAGACTGTAGTTATGTACCAGCCAGCTCCAGGAAATAATCACACTGTGCCGAATATTAAATTGAATGGTCATAGACTAAGTGTTGTGGACAAATTCACCTATCTTGGCAGCACTGTGTCACAAGCTGCCACAATTGATGATGAAATGACTGCAAGAATCTCCAAGGCCAGCGCGGCCTTTGACAGACTGTACAAGAATGTATGGGACAGAAATGGAATAAGCTTGCAAACAAAGCTGAAAGTCTACAAAGCAGTTGTATTATCCACACTGCTATATGCTTGTGAAACCTGGACTGTTTATCAGCGACATGCTAGGAAATTAAACCACTTCCACACAGTCTGCCTTAGTTACTGAAGATTAAATGGCAAGACAAGATCCCAGACACTGAAGTCCTAGAAAGAGCGTCAATGCCCAGTATCCACACTCTACTAATGAAGAACCAGATTCGCTGGGCTGGTCACTTGACTCGCATGCCAGATCACAGGCTCCCTAAACGAATTTTTTTACGGCGAGTTGCGTTGTGGTAAACGCTCCCAAGGCGGCCAGAGGAAACGCTTTAAAGACGCTCTGAAAATCTCACTGGATGCTTTTGGAATTCATCATGACACCTGGGAGACTGACCGAAATTTGTGTCGTGCATCATTACGCAAGGGTGCAGTCACTTTTGAGGCAACCAGGACTTCAAGAGTTGTGAAGAAAAGACAGAACAGAAACACCACTGCAGAAAATCCTCCTCCAGAAACGTCAAGCATTCTTTTTCCACATTGTCAATGAACATTTCGAGCCAAAATAGGCCTTATCAGCCATCTTAGAACTCACGGCTCCATACTTTCAACCTCACTGGATGAAATGAATGGTCATCATCATTCTTGATGGACAAACAACACTATATTGGCAGTAAATGACAGTTTATAGCAATAACCCACTTTCTTTGTTTAACTAATAGACCACGTTTGATTCATTCCGTAGTTTCCCGCCCATCAGCGTTTGAGAACCAGTGACAAATTGCGTATGGACACGGTTGAGAATGGCTATCCTCTCTTCAGGGGTAATAGATTGTGAGAGTTGTATGGATTTTTTGCCCTGGCCATGCGGATGTGAGGGAGAATGAACAGGCTGTTAGGCTGCTTGGCTGCAGATTACTTATGGACAAGGAAGAGGTGATCATACGCATGTGGGACCTGGTGGAGAAGGCAGGGAAACAGATTGAGAACCCGTATGTGGAAAGAATTATATTGCGGGGGATTGGCAGGGGTTCTGAAAGAAAGACCAGGAGAGCTTACAATCAGATATCGCTGTGAACGATTAGTAGTATGACTCTTCGCTGGCTGTTGAACGAGGGGACGGAACACGTATGGTAATGTCCTGAGTGCAGCGATGTCAGTTCCTAGCTCAACTCAAGGGTTGAGAAAGCTGCAAGGGACATAACAAGAACAAAGCAAACTCGATTAATGTGCACGCTTATTATGTCCCTTGATATATGCCAATTAGACTAGAAGAGTTAGGAATGTTTCTTCAGCGTAGTTGACAGGGAACTATGGATAATGTCATCGTTGTCTCGCTAAGAGAGGGAAGCACTGGCTGTCTATTTATCTGTGCAGTCAGGCCCATTACTTGTGATGGTGCTTGTAATCAGAGACACATTAAAGGAAACTGCTTCCACAGACATTCATTTTTATTATTATTATTATTATTATTATTATTATTATTATTATTATTATTATTATTATTATTATTATTGGTCAGCATACCCGAATGGATTAGAGCGCTCACTCTTAAGCATCCGGTGTGCAGATGCCGAGGTTGCGAGTTACACCTCTTCACCGATCAGTCTTAAACGTTGACTCCTTATTAAGAAAGCAATGGCAAACTACCTAGGGGTGGGGGATTGCAAATAACATATGCCATTTTTAAACTCTTCCTCCGCCAACTCTCTCTCTCTCTCTCCCTCCCTCTCTCTCTCTCTCTCTCTCTCTCTCTCTCACTCACTCTCTCTCTCTCTCTTTCTCCCTCTCTCTCACACACACACACATACGCATACAAACATATATACACATACACTCACACACACAGACATACGCATACATAAATATATGCACATACACTCACACACACAGACACACACACATACGCATACATAAATATATACACATACACTCACACACACAGACACACACACACATACATAAATATATACACATATACTCACACACACAGACATACGCATACATAAATATATACACACACACACATAAACATACAAACATATACACACATACACACACTCACACACATACGCACACAATCACACACATACACACATGCACACACATACACTAACGCACACACTCACACACATATATGCACACACTCACACACACATACGCACACACACATACAAAAACACACATACGCACACATACACACACATACATACGCGGGGCAACATACGCACCAATACACGCACACACATACGCCCACACACATACGCACGCACATACGCACATAGATACGCACACACGTACGCACACACACCCACATGTACGCACATACACATACACATATGCAAACACACATATACGCACGCAAACATACGCATGCACACATTCGCGCGCGCACACACACACACACACGCACACACACATACACATACGCATACATTCATCATTGGCACCTTGCCGTCTTGACAGACGATAGTTTGTGCGTCAAAAAAGGCATAATGACTTTTACCCATGGCGGTAGCGAGTGTGACTGATAAGGCCAATAAACGCTGTAAATGTTCGTTCAAAGTGGGTGCATGTTAACACGTGGTCATTTCCACCATCATGCACCATCTTACGTCTCACATGCTCGGTGTGTGACTTATCTGCAATAATTTTCTCCTTTGTCTTTATTCCATTTCTGATATATCATGTCCCGTTTACACACATCTTTGTACCGTTAGTTAGTTAGTTAGTCGACAGATCATCCTCGTTGCACATCGAACCATTCAGTCCATAAGTGCTCGGATCCCCTCCTCAGCAAATCCCGCAGCGTGTAGCGGCTAACGACGCCAGTTCTGTGTTGGTTTATCAATCTTCTTTGGCTTTCTGCGTAGTGTTCTTGTTTGGCCACCCCTCTTTTAATTTGCTGCTCCCGCAGTCTGGCCATTGTTGTAGATTCACAGTCATCACTTGGCTCACGCAAGTCTTACTTCTCGTAGAGCATTCAGAATGTCAGCCTGGTCCATGGCGCGTCCGCCCTCCACAGTAGCCTCACCTGCGAGCTTGTCAGCCCGCTCATTTCCTTGTACTCCCGCATGACCTGGCACGAAGATGAAACTAATCTTTGCCAGCCGAGACCGCTTCAGAGGCAGCAACCATTCTCTTCGGATCGACCCCTCCTCTATCCTCTTGATCATGTTCATTGAGTCGCTAAGGAAACAAGCCCTAGTGAATGTCTGTGTCTCGAGCCATGTTATTGCTTTACTTACTGCCATGACTTCCATGGTCAGGCTACTTGTGGTTTCAGTGAAAGCACCAGAGTCCTCCTTCACAATTCTCCCTCCGGTCCGAGCTGTAAAGGCCCATGAGCTTCTCACATGTCGGACGACCGACCCATCTGTGTAGATGACCGCGTCACCGTCTAGCGAATTCTCGAAAATCAACGCTTGTACTTAAGCCTCAACAGCAGCCGGATTTTCTTTTCTGCATTTTCTATCTAGTTGGATGCAAACTGAAAAGGATGTGCAGACGTCTGTTGGCACTTGCACCCACTCCTCGCCAGGTTCTAAGTCCTCAAGTGAACACACCTGTTGAAGAATGTCTTCGGCTTGACCCATCTACGACCGTCCTCTTTTTAACCTGCTGCCCTTCACCTTCCTAATTTCACTATGCAGTGGATGGTGTGTGTTTGCGTTAATTCTGAGGTAGGCGCGTGCCCTGCAAACTTGTATTCTCTCTTCAATGGTTGGAAAATCAAGAAGGTAGCGCATCGCCCTGCATGCTGTATCTCTTGTACATCCAAGAATAATGCGCATAGCTTCATTCTGTATCCTTTCCATCCTTTCTATCTGCTTATGGCTGAGAGTCAGGATTGCCATTGCATACTCCAAAACAGACATGACCAGCCCCTCGTACAGAAGACATAGATGGCGCTGCTCACAGTTTGCTGCCGCCATCACCCGCATCGCTGCCAAACCCCGCTTGGCCTTTGTTATCACCTGGTCTATGTGCACATTATAAGCAAGGCTTCGATCAAACCGTATCCCCAGGTAATTCATTGCCTGCGTTCTTTCCACCGTCTCTGAACACAGCATTACAGTTGGTGTTGGATTGTTGACAATATGATTATTCAACGAGAACCAAGTCACTGTTGCCTTTGTTGGGTTGACCATTGCCCCAGCTTCATCACACCAAGTACTTATGCGATTGAGTTCGGTTTGTAGTTCCACAGCAACCTCCTCTCTATCCTTACCCTGACGATACACTAAAACATCATCGGCATACGACAATGTCCTGCCAGGTCCAGTGATCTGCTCACTGGTGATTCTCACTGTGTAGGCGTTGAACAGTACCGGAGATAATGGTGATCCCTGTGGTAGGCCAGGATATATTGTTGTTGGTTCTGAAGTCCAACTGCCACATCTAAACACTACTTTGCGTTGGTAGAGGGCTGCAGCGATCCAACTAAGGAGGAATGGACTTACGTTTAGTTCAAGAAGCTGAAACATTAAATAATCCAGTGGTACTCTGTTGTATGCGTCCTCAGGATCAATCGCTGCAGCAACGGTTTCAGTGCCTGAGTGGAAACCTTCATAGACATCATGGGCAAAGACTGCTTCATTGGTCCAGGTTTCTCTTTTTGGAAGGTACCCACCCAGTGTAGGTGGGAAAACACCTTGCCACTCTAGTTGGCTTGATATTTTCCTGGCAATTACCTTCTCCAGCAGCTTGCCTATTGTATTCTGCATGGTTATAATTCGATATCCCTGAATTTTTTTGTGGTCTTTGTCAGGCTTCGGCAAGGGAATCAGATAGCTGTGTAACCATTCCTCCTTGATGCTAGCACTCCCTATACTGTTGTTGTACATGTCTGCTAGTTTCTCTAGCTCATTGTCGGTACACCTATTTATGTCGTCGTATCTTATGCCATCAGGACCTGGAGCACTGTTTTTTGATCGTCGAAGCACAGCCTTGATTTCTTTCACTGTCACTGTGTCTTCATCCGAAGTGTTCTGGGCCTTGCATCTGTCTGAGGTGACCTCCTTGGCCAGATTTCGGCCTCCCATGTCTGTCTGGTTGCTCTGCTCAAGGTAGCGTTCAAAGAGGGCTTTGCCCTTGTCCTCGTCAGTCCTCTGCCAGGTGAGGTCAGCACCTTGGAAGTCAGAAATGCTCTTATTCTTGACTACACCACTCATGCTTTTATGTAGTCGCCAGAACAATTTCAGTGACTTGTCTGTGCTTACTCTTTGACACACCTCTGCCCATTTTTCGCTTTTAACCACCTTGACCAGTTTTTTGAAATAGCTTACTTTTGTGTGCATCTCTCTTTCTAAGTGCAAGCAGGGACTAGGATGACCAGCTCTGTTCTTCTTGGCATCCCCTTACAGCACTACGCTTATCCACCCAAGCCTTCTCCACCTCGACACTCCACCACGGTGGCTGCTCCCAGCTTTTTTTCCTGCCCTGAAACGTTCTGCGCTTGTCACGTCTTATTTTACTCACCACATCTTGCCCTGTACTGTCATACTGGAACGTCTTTACCTTTAGCTTGTGCTGCCTGGTTCTGCCTTTCTCCACCAATATGCTGCACGGGTGGTGGTCGCTGCCATGGTGTCCTAGGACACTCCATCTACACACTGTAGTGAGTGAAGGTGAAACTAGCGCCAGATCAATAGCACTGTCCTCATCGCCTGGACGGCTTGCTGTCCTGGTGACACAGCCACTGTTAATACAAACCAGGTCGATGGTTTCCAGTGCAGTCTCGAGCTCCTCCCCTTGTGTATTGGAGGAAGTGTTTCCCCATGCTCTGCCTTTAGCGTTGAAGTCACCACAGAAAATAACATTTCTCTTGTGGCCTAATATGCCACTTAAGCACTGCCACTTCTGGGCGTCCATACTCGCATTGCGGGCATAAACATTAACCAACACGAATGGTATACTGGAATGAACTCTCAACGCCTGTATTTGTATATCGTCACTGTCCCAACTGGATATGTCTAGCTCTGACGCCACCATGCTGTCGCGAACGAGAATCGCCGTTCCCAGATGTCGTCTGTTGTAGAAACATTTGAAGCCGGCAATTCGGAGTAGCTGATCGCCCAGTCTCGTCTCCTGGAGTGCTACAATGTCGTTCCTGTAAACTAGGGTTTCTAAAATAGAGCCCCGTTGTTTTACACTGGCACAGTTCCAATATAGAATACGGATATTCCTGAGTCCTAGACGGTGACACTTGAGTCTAAAACGCCTCAAACCACCGCGCTTACCTTGCTTCTTTGTCCCTGCGCGGCTACCACGCCGCTTCGTTATGTTGACTGCTGACCGCTCGGAAAAAACACGTTCTTCCGCCATGTTGAAAAAACGTAAACACAGACTGCTGAGAACCACACACGCTGCTTAAAATTCACTCAAGGATGGCTTCGCTCGATGCACGAACTCCGTAGCACCCGCGCTGATCTTGAGTAGAAACTCCTGGTTTTACATCCTGGCACACCAATTACACGCAAGAGATGAATAAATCCATCCCCTACGCGAAAAAGTTAACGAACACGCTTTGTACCGTAGTAGAGGCCGACCCTGAGATCTCTTACCCATCTGTAATTCGCCAAAAAAGGTGTCCATTGGTATTCTACCATCATCCATCCTCCTAAGATGTCCGATCCATCTAAGTCTACGAAGACTGAGCATGGAATAAATCGTCACATAACCTGATCTTTCCAATACTTCAGTATTTGTGATTTTGTCTTGCCACTTGTCATATATTTTGAAGGGAGTGGGAGATCACCGTAGTGCATGCCCCATCTCTAACAAAAGAAGTAGAGCCCCATCCTCTTCTATCTTCAATAACCCCAGAATATGAACCTTGAGTTATCTGCAGGCCTCGTTCTATTAAATTATGTCTAGGAGATCTAGATTATGGCCCTGGTGAGAATGGTAATTACTAACTGGGATTCTGCCCCTTCGCCAATGATTCTTTAGCTCTGGAGCCCCCTTTTATTTTATCAAATCTGAGGAAAGTCTGGAGAATTTTCTCAGCCTGATTTAGATGAAGAAAACATGGATATTGAGCAGTTGATAGATCTAGAGTCTTTTTATTTCCCCATTCAGTAAGTCATTATGAGTTAATTTATTTTTAAACAATCAAACACATAATCAATCACATTAGATTCTGACAACATGATGTACAAAGAAGTTGTTGACTCACAGATAGGTTTGAACTGATAAATTAACAGAAGGTCAATTCATGTTAATCATTTATTGACTGGGCCTGAGCCTTCTGGTCAGTACATACATCTCTATTGTGATTTACACAAGATAATAGAAAAGTTGCACATTGGACCATTGTCCCAGACAATCAATCAAGCATCAATATATGAGATGTCAACAAGTGTGAAACATAGTAAACATTTTGATGTTGCACATATTAAGTGTGATGGTGATGAATCAACAAGTAACTATCAGTTTCCTGAAATTGGGTGTGGTGTGTACCAATTTAGAAAGGTAACCTGGTGACTGGAAGATTAGGTAAGCCAGGGTCCATTGACTGATGGATCCACTTCAGGTCTGCCCGTATAGCTCCTCTGAAGGCCTCCCCATACTTTGCTCATAGCCAAGTCATCCTCCTTCTCACTTGTGGTTCATCTCTTTCTCTCGGCTTCCCTCTTTCAGGTCTGATTTAGGTGGTTAGTTGCTGATGTGTTGGGTGGTCGTTGGTATGTAGCCACCAAGATCACTGATGAATATTCACATAAATATATACATTCCTACCAATACAATATTCTAGAAGTAGGTCGGAAGAAATCTAAATTCCTGAAGTAGGAACTAGTTCCCCTCCCCTCCTTTTCTCTCTAAGCTAGTGTTGGGTTAATTTGGGGTGGTCAGAGTTTATCACACTGTGTACGCCTTGTATCAACTGGTTCCTGCTGTATGTAAGTTCTCATTTGACCTGGGGTCAGTGAACGTGTACAGTAAGACAGTGACAAGAGTGAGAAGGTGTCAAGATGCATGTAAATAAAGTACATACATTTATAACATCTCTTCCACTCAGTGGTGTTTATCGCGTGTATAAATAATTCTCTGTGTTTTCCCAATTAACTTCTTCTTCTTCTTCTTGTGTCTAATAACTCTCTTCCATTATCTGTTGTTGTTGTGATGTTGAGTGTTGTTGGGTTTTAAGTTATGTTGAGTAATGAGTTAAGTTCACTTCGTGTGATGGTTTTCCGCGAAGCACAACTTTCTCATGTAATGCAGTTCATAAGTGCTCTTATCTAATTAAAATTTGACAAAAACATAAATATTTATTCCGTCAAACCCTATTAATTCAATAGATGAATGAGAAAGGAAAGATTGATTTCTCTTTCAGCTTTCTAAATTGTAAATAGGCATAGATAAGTCTGTTTTAGAACAAGGCACTTGTTCTAGTACACGAACTGTCATTTCAGCTGTAGATAGTGATAGCATCTACAACAGTGTTGCTAACAAAATGCACAAGATTGCTTTCGAATCATCACTTCTCACAGTTGTTTAGAATAGGATGTAGCAGTATAATGCACTTCTTAAAGTTAATAATTATCTCTAAGAATATCAGAGATTGTAGTTTCATCGAAGAGAATATTAGAGAGTCATTTTGCCCGGGAATGGCTCTGCGTCGTTAGAATCTACAGTCGAGCATTTTTACATTTCAGAGGTTTTAATTAATAATAATACATTTCAATTGACATCACAAACACTGGATACCGTTATTTTGACACTTGATACATCGGGTTAGCAGTTTAATCTAAGGCCTAACAAGCTCACCTAGGATCCAGACATTCTGCCTTGCCCATTGAAACTTTTGGTCACACAATCTTCTCACATCTGTTCATGAGGCGGGTTTCAGAAAAGAGTGCTGGCTTATTAACATTTCTGATGAAATAGTAACATATGCTAATCATGCTTTGGCGCGAAAGCGGGTCACATGTCCCTTTTCGTCCAATGGTCTTCCGAGCTTTGTCTGATGCAATCTTTCTAAGAATCCACGTCATCTGTCACTTATGCAGTTCCAGTTTCGATGTTAAGTTTTAAGTCCTGGTCTCCATTTGCGGTTGTGAAGTCAATTTCTTTTAATGTTGTTTCCTCTTTTTGCGGCAGGGGTTGGTAAATGAATAATGGTGGTTGCGTTATGCCACACCACTTAATACCAAGAATTCTTCGCAGACACCGCATATGAAAGCTGTTTAAACATTTCTCTTGGTATGAGTAAGTTGTCCAGGTTTCGCTGCCATAAAGAAGAGTACTAAGGACACAGGCTTGATAGACAAGGACTTTTGTTTTGGCAGTAAGCTTCCTGTTCTCCCAGACTCTTTTTCTTAACCTGTTCATTGATGTTGCTGCCTTACCAATCCGGATGTTTATTTCCTGATCTAGGGATAATTTGTTATTTACCACTGATCCTAGATATGTAAAATGGTCTACCATCTCTAGTTCGGCGTCGTCAATAAAGACTGATGGTACCCCATGTGCACCTTGTGACATAATCTGTGTTTTCTTTTTGCTAATTGTTAAACCAAATTCAGAACAAGTATTGGAGAATGCAGATAGTAGACATTGTAATTCTTCCTCAGAGTGGGTCGTTACTGCAGCATCATCTGCAAAAAGCATCTCTTTGATCAGTACCCTCCTAATTTTGGTCTTGGTCTTCAATCTCTGAGAATTGTAGAGGCTCCCATCTGAGCGTGAGTGAATGTATATACCACCATCCTGATCACAAAAGGCATACTTCAGTAGAAGTGAATAGTATATTCCAAAGAGGGTGGGAGCTAGTACACAACCTTGCTTAACTCCACTCTTGATTTCAAACTCTTCAGAAGTTGCACCATCAAACTTGATTATACCCTTCATGCCTGTGGGGAACGATTCTACAATGGACAGAAGAGTTGGTGGGCAGCCAATCTTCTTTAGTGCCTTGAACAGACATTCACGACTGACCAAATCAAATGCCTTTGTGAGGTCGATGAAGGCAATAAACAGTGGTTGATTTTATTCCCGGTATTTTTCTTGCATTTGTCGCAATGAGAATATCATATCAATGATAGACCGGTTCTGTCGAAAGCCACACTGTGATTCGGGGTAGACTTGATCTCCTAGGACTTGAAGTCTGCGCAGAAAAATTCTGGCAAATACTTTTCCAACAATACACAGAAGTGAGATACCCCTATAGTTGTTACAGTCGCTCCGATCGCCCTTGTTCTTGTACAGTGTTATGATGCTTGAATCTTTGAAATCCTGTGGGACTTGTCCTTCTCGCCAGCATAGCTCTATTAGCTGGTGGATCTGTAGAGTGAGTGTGTCTTGCCCACTCCTGATAACCTCTATTGGAATCTGTCATATATTGCGAATGGACTGGGGATCACTGTTGTGTATGACCCATATTCTGGTCAAAGAAGCTGGGCCCCATCCTCTTCTAATTGTTAATAATCAAGAATATGACCCTTGAGTATTACAGACTCGGTTTCATTTTTCCGTCTAGGTGGTATTTGGGTCCTTTTGGGAATAGTTAATACCAGAAATGCCTCTGCCCCCTTCACCAGAAATTTTATAGCTCTCAAGCCCCCGTTGATAGTCTGAGAAATGTCTGAAAAGACTTCATCAGCATGAATCAGGTGAAGAATAACATGGATATTGAGCCGTCAAGAGATATAGAGTCTCCTCTCTCCCCTCTGTTATTTTTAATTGAGTTTAGTAATGTGGTAAATAATTATTTAACAATTACTTATACACATAGAACCCCTTGTTTTCACAAATAAAACAGATAGTTAACAGACATGTTGAACTGAAATTAAATTATGAGATCCAGTTACTGTTTGTGTAATTTTATTGATTGGGCCTGGTTCTATTGGCCTTTTGATTAAAGCATCTCACATTTTATACATTTGTTCATCATGACATATGATCAATGTGTGAATGCACATCAGTACCATTCATTTTCAGTCAGTCAATAAAATAATAGCAATAATGATGATGGGTGTGATATAAGATTTTTTTCTGTGTAAAGAAAGTTTCTAAATCTTAAATTTTCCCTGTATAATTTTGGGCTGTCTTGTCATATGTTTCCATCTGAAGGAATGGGTTTGTTGGCAAGAGAACTGTCACCTCTGAGTGGTAGAATGGGTTGAGCCTGGGTTCATAGACTGATGGATCCGTTTCAGTACGTGCCAGTGAAGCTACTCTGAAGGCTGCCATTGCTCTGGTTAAAGGCCTAAGGTATCTTTCCATCTCAAGTGTGGGGATCATCTTTCTCTGCCTCCCTCTTCTGGTCAGGTCACCACCAAGAACATCGCTGTGTAAAATTCACATAGGTATGTATAATTCTACCAATGTAATATTCCAGTATGCTAGTAATAATGAACAAGATACAACAGGAAGGATAAGGTTGGAAGAAGTTTAACACCTTGAAAGTAGGAACTGGTTCCCCCCTCCTCTGATCTGGTGTTGTGTTAATTTGTGTGGTCAGAGATTATTACACTGCATGCACCTGCTATCATCTGTTACCTGCTGTATGCATGTTCTCAGTGTACCTGGGGTTCATTGAGAAGAGTACAGTCAAACATTGATAAGAGTAATGATGTGTTGTTCTATTGAGCAGTTAAGTCAAGCTGATAGTGCAAGACCATGACAAGGATAAGATGCATTTTAATAAACGGCATACAATACAACATCTTCATCAACTCATTTTGGTTATGCATAGTGTATATAAATGTTTCTCTGCACCTTCCAAATTAACTAACTTGTCTTCTTCTTCTTCTCCTAAATCATTTTTCATTACCTGCTGTTGTTGTGCTGTTGAGTGGTGTGCTGTGTTGTGTAGTGTGTTGAGTTAACTTCTGTTGATTGGGGTTCTCATAGCTTGTACCACTTTCCCCCATCTTCATCAGTTAATATGAGTATAACCCATCTAGTAGTTTATTGTTATTCATAGCCATCATACAGAATTTCTGATGTGTATTTGTTCCAAAATGTAATCCATACAAAATCATGACAACAATACATTAGTAAGAGGTTGCTACAAAATGTACCTCTCCTAATCTCCCTCTCTTCCTCTACATATTATTTTATTCTTCTTCTTCTGTTATCAGTGCACATCATGTCCATTCTGTTGGCTATCAACAGTTGGCTATAGACCGAGGTTTTATGTACCTGTTGGTCTGGAAAGATTATCTGTGCCGTCTGTCACAAATGGCGTCTGTGAAGCGTAACCCGTTTTATGCAATGCAGCTAATGAGTGCTTTGTCTAAGTGAAAATCTGACACATAAATATAACTATTTTCTATCAAGAAAGTGTCTATTCGGACTCCAGCTCGGAATAAACTACTCTGTCTATTCGGAGCTGAACTATCACGTGATTTTTCCCGGTCCCGGAAACCCCGGATGGTCCTGGTCACGTGATTTGTCTAGTCACGTGACTTAACGTATGTGACGTCATCGGGACATGAGCGTGGCTATGTTATATACTTTTGTTGATTCACAATCATATCCTCAGTAGCACAGTGGTAAGTGTCTCTTCCTGATAAGCGGGAGCTGTTGGTTCGATTCCCTGCTGGACGCTTATTTTTTTTTTTTTTTAAATTTTTCAGCAATTAATTGGGTGCAAGCGACTTTTTAATAAAAAAAATATTAGGAACTATGATTATGAACAGATGTTTTGTCACTTATATTATCTTATTTATATTATATAAAAGTTATCACTTTTTTATGTCTTTCAACACATCTTTCTCATATCTCTGTCTCTCACACTAGCTTCGTTATCTATCTCCCCCTCTCTCTTTTCAACCTGCTTCACATATACCAGGTTTTCCTGCACTTTATGTGCGTAGCATTTCCTTGCTTATTTGTTAATTCATCAGGCCAGTAAGTCGGAAGCCTGGTGTTTGAATTGCCTAATCATATCTTTCTGAGGCGACGCATATTACTGTCAGCTTGGACCGGAATGATGAGGACATCAATAGCAGGAAATAGTAGGGCGATAATGTCAACAAAGATGGAAGCCTGTAAACAGTAAGTGTACAGAAACGCAAGTTAACAATTCTTTAACTCGCATGGGAACACAATTATTGTTATTGGGGATACCAATCTGGAAAATTATTCTTGATATTTAAACAGCTTCATACTTCAGCTATGTATAAACTACTCTGTCTATTCGGACTCCAGCTCGGAATAAACTACTCTGTCTATTCGGACTCCAGCTCGGAATAAACTCTCCCTTCTATCAAACCCTATTATTTCAATTCATGAAGAGGAAAGGAAAGATATAATCTCTCTCTCAGCTCTTTAGATTGTTAATAGGCAGAAATAAGTACGTTTTCAAGCGAGGCAGTGGTTCTTGTGCACAAGCTGTCTTGTGGTTGCAGATAGCAACTTAAGCAGTTTTGATGAAATGCATAAGAGTGCGTTTGAATTCTAACCTTGTACAGTTTTCTGTGATAGATTGTTGAAGTATGCACACATTAAAGCGAACAGATATATTGAAGAACTTCAGAGTTTGCAGTTTTGAGAAAGTATGAGGTTGCAGTTTTGCCGGGGAAAAGGCTCTGTGTAGTCAGAAGTTTGCAGTCTGTCAGATTCTCACCCAGGGTTGCGACGCGTCGTCTGTACCAACACCAGACGAAAGCAACCGGGCTCAACAGTGAGCGATGATTAGACAAGCAGATACTACGCAGCGTCTTCGACAACGCCAGCAAGAGTCAGCCAGGCTCAGCCCTGAGCAACGCTAAGCCTGCGACGGGTCAGTCGGAACACTGCGTGAAACTAGTGTCTCACGCAGGGGGACTGTACGCCGACTGGCGAGAATACTGAACGGCCAGCAGACTGGCTTGAGACGTCGTATTGGACAGACGGGTTTGAATGGTTGCTGGTAATGAATGGAGTTTGAGCATGAACCGAGAGCTAGCCTGTACGAGTGTTGGAGACCGAATGCCTGTGTGATTGACTTGTAAGTGGATTGCATTGATGTATTGCATTGATATATTATATGATGACATTATGAATTATGATTGCGCGATGTATGTATTGATTGTAAAGTGTGCGTTGCGCGAATAAAGTGTTTGAATCGTTATTGCCGTGGGTCACGTCAAGTGATTTAATAACTGTAATTAGTTTCTCACTTGTCAACAAACGAGCCTTAGTACTTGCCTTACGCAAGACCCTGACACAGTCGACAATTTAACATTTCAGAGGTTTTATTTTATCAGTAATACATTTAAATTGACGCACAAACACTGGATACCTCTACTGTACACATCTGGACATCACACAGATCTGAGGATTCACACGCTTACCTCGGATTTAGGATCAAACTGCCGTCTTTTTCATGAAAAACATCGGTCAACCTAGTTATCTGACTGTTCGTCAAGTTTTTGGAGGAGAAGTGCACGATTTGAATATTAAACGCTTGCGGTAGGTCAGAGTCGTTATCGCGTGACCTGCTCCTTCCAATGGTTTCACTAGTTGTAGACGCTGCAATTTCCAAATTTAGACGACACCTGTCCATCTTCGGTGTCATGTTGGTGTTCGTTCGCGTTAGTGCGGTCAATTGTATAACTTCCTCTGTTTTGGTGTGCAAATGTTGACGCACTGTAAAATGATGGTTGGTGATTATGTCATAGAATCCCATCCTTACCTGTAGCCTTGCCAGATGCAAGCTCATTTATAGCACACTTAACTTCTGTTATGGTGGGAAGTGTGTCCAGGTGGTAAAGAGTTGGTAGAGCCTCTATGGCGTTTATGGCATCATCCGCTAGTTTGGTCTCACTTGAGTAAAGCTCCAAATAGTGCTCTACCCACCTGTCCATCTGCTGTTTCTTATCAGTTATGATTTCTCCAGTCAAGGTTTTCAATGGCGAACTTCTTTTGATCATTGGACCACAGGCTTTCTTTATTCCTTCATACGTGCTTCTGATGTTTCCCTTATCACTTGCGATTTGAATGGACTCACATCACTTGATCCAATAATTATTTGCACACTGCCTGGCAGCCTTTTGCACATCCTTCCTAGCTTGCTTTAGCTCACTCAGAGTGTTACGTGTTGGTCTTTCCTTGTTTCTTAAGAGAGCTATCTTCTTCTTATCAATCAAGGGCTGCAGAGTCTGGCTGATTGCCGCAAACCAGTCCTGCCTCTTATGATCTACAGTGCCGTAAACCCCTACGGCAGTTTTATCAAGAGTTTCCTTAAGTTTATCCCACTTTTCATTTACTGTACAAATTTCTGGTATACTTCAAGTTGCTGTTGGAATTGAAAGCACTTTTCAATTTCACTTTTCAGAGTGATAATAATATTAATCCTAGGGCTAGATTTGTGTTTAGCTGTGTAGATTCTCTTTGGTCTCCGTCTAACCGTTGCCACAACCAAAGAATGATCTGTATCACCGTCAGCACTGTGGTAACTTCGAGTCAAGGATATATGGTTAAGATGTTGTCTCCGTGTGATGATGAAGTCCAGCTGGTGCCAATGGCCGGATCTTGGATGTTTCCATGTGACCTTATGCAGCTCTTTTGTTTTAAAAAAAAGGAGTTTGTAATACATAGGTCATTTCTGGTGCAATGCTCCAGCAGCCTTTACCCATTTTCATTCATGCGACCGATGTTGTATTTTCCAAGGCACACTGGCCATGAACTCGAGTGCTTGCCACCAGGAGCATTGAAATCACCGAGCTTATAAATGTAGTCAGATTTTGGAACTGCCTTGATCACGGAGTCTAACTCCTCATAGAACGAATTCTTCACATCATCAGAGGAATCGAGTGTCGGTGCATAGTCAGTAATAATGGTGGCAAAACCACAAGAGGTTGCCAAGCGCAGGAATAATATCTTTCATTTCCTGCTGCTGGAATTTTAATTATTCCCAGTAGCGAATTCTTCACTGCAAAGCCCACACCGTGTTGCCTTTTTTTCTGCCTGCCCTCTACCCTTCCAAAAAAGGTGTAATTGTTTTCCCTGAGTGACTCTTCCTCAGCGAGGTGAGTCTCCTGCAGGCCAGCAATATCAATGTTAAGACGATTGAGTTCGGCATCAATCACAGCCGTTTTTCTCCCATCGTCAATATTGGTGAAGTCAGTGGAAAATCCTGGACACATGGTTCTCATGTTCCAGGTTGCAAGCCGTAGCTTGAGGATTCTATTTGTTCTTTTTATTAGTACCTGGTGCATTGGTTTTACAGCCTGCGATTCAGATTTTGTCCTAGCCCCAATCACCCATTGAAGCAGGCAGGCTGTGGCGGATCAGCAACGAATTGGCCGGGGGCTGCCCAGCTTGAGGCGGGGGGTAGCTGATCAGTGACACCTGTAGGTGTCTCCCACCGTCAGAGGCAACGCGTGGCGCCCCATGTCTACGCCAATTGACAGGGACTTATAAACTGTAACAGCTGCCTCTTTCTTTGATTCCGAGACCGGTTAAGAATAAGGATAGAGTTATTGTCTCTCCATAGCACAAAGCCTGGGCTAAAATACAGAGATCATGTGCTACCCATGCAGCATGATGCCTGTCTCGTCCTGCCTAGTTCACTCCAGAGGAAAGGTAACACCCCTACATCTGGAACAAGACAAGCTGCAGAAGCTGCCGGATCAGCAAATCAATGTCCTAACTGTACGCCTGTCGGAGCTTCGATCCTAGACCAGCTGCCAACCAAGGCTTAGGACCTGGTCTGCCCTGCCATGACATTTTGTCTTTAGGTTGCATTTCCTCGCACGAGGGTAAGGCTTGTACCCTCCCAATTGCGCTCTTCCGCCCGAAGCCGTTGGCACAATGTGGGGTGTCGGGTTCGGTAAGCGCCGCCGAATATTCGGCGCTAACAAAAAGCAGGTAGTACTGACTACTGTTATACGGTAGCTCAGTCATATCTGACTAAGACCTGACAATAACATACATACGCAAACACACACACACACACACACACACACACACACACACACACACACACACAAGCACACACACATACGTACGCACGCATACGCACGCTAATAAGACCGCTGATAAAGCACAACTACATTTTAAACTCTATAAACCAATTTCAAAAGAGTGATTTCTTTGCTGCTGTTTATTTCACTTGATACATTTAGATCAACTTCTATCCCCAGAGCAATGGCTGCATAATCACGTGACCCCCACTGATTGGCTATTTTCATCGACACGAGCCTCGGGGACTCTATGCAATCATTTTACATCATGTGTGTGCGTGTATGAGTGTGTGTGAGTATGTTTGTGTGTGTTTGAGTAAGTGTGTGAGTGTATGAGTGTATGTGTGTCCGTGTAAGTGTGTGTGACTGTGGGTGTGTGTGTGTTTTGTATGAGTGTGTGAGTGTATGAGTGTATGAGTATGTGTGTGTGTCCGTGTAAGTGTGTGTGAGTGTGTGTGTGTATGTGTGTGTGTGTTTGTGTGTGAGTGTGTGAGTGTATGTGAGAGTGAATGTGTGTGTGTTTGTCCGTGTGAGTGTGTGTGTGAGTGTGTGTATGTGTGTGAGTGTGTGTGCATGTGAGTGTGTGTGTGTTTGTGAAAGTGTGTGCCAGTGTCTGTGTGTGTAAGTGTATGTGTGGGTGTGCGTGTGTGAGTGTGTGTGTGAATGTGTGTGTGTGTGTGGGTGTGTGTGTTAGTGTGTGTGAGTGTGTTTGTATGTTTTTGTGTGAGTATGTGTTTGAGTGTGTGTGTTTGTGTGAGTGTGTGTGAGGATGTGTTTGTGTATGAGTGTGTGTGTGAGTTTTTGTGTGTCTATCTATCTATCTATCTATCTATCTATCTATCTATCTATCTATCTATCTGTCTGTCTGTCTGTATGTCTGTCTGTCTGTCTGTCTGTCTGTCTGTCCGCCTGGCTGCTTGCCTGCCTGTCTGTCTGTCTGTCTGTCTCTCTCTGTCTGTCTTTCTGTCTGTCTCTCTGTCTCTCTGTCTGTCTGTCTGTCTGTCTGTCTGACAGTGAGTGGGTTAATGAGAGGGTGAGTTAGAGATTAGGCGGGAGAGAATGAGTGAGAGAGTGAGTGAGTCTGAGTGAGAGAGTGAGTGTGTGTCTGTCTGCTTTTCTGGGTTTGTGAGTGAGAGAGTGAGTAAGTGAGTGCGATTTAGAGAGTTAATGGGTGAGTGTGAGTGTGAGAGAATGTGAGTGAGAGAGAGAGAGAGAGAGAGAGAGAGAGAGAGAGAGCGAGAGAGAGAGAGAGAGTGAGCGATTGAGTGTAAGTAAGAGAGAGTGAGTTAGCCAGTGAGATATTGAGTGAGAGAGTAAATGTGTGTGTCTGTGAGAGAGAGAGAAAGAGAGAGAGAGAGAGAGAGAAAGTGGGAGAGAATGTGTGTGTGTATGTGTGTGTGTGTGTGTGTGTGTGTGTGATAGAGAGTGAGAGAGAGTTAGAGTGAGTCAGTGTGGGCAAGAGAGAGAGAGAGAGAGAGAGAGAGAGAGAGAGAGAGAGAGAGAGAGAGAGAGAGAGAGAGAGAGAGTGTTTGTGAAAAAAAGAAAAAAAGAAAGGGAGATGACATGCTGTCGTATATTTTGAAGGTACTGGCAATCACTAAAGTGTATGACCCATCTCTGTTAAAGGAAGCTGGGCCCCATCCTCTTCTTATATGTAAATAGATCAAGAATACGACCCTTGAAAGATTTACAGACTCGGATTTGGTTAATTGTCTAAGGGTGTGTGGTCCTCTTTTAATAGAAAAAGTAATCACTAGGTTTGTCCCCTGTCCTTCCACCTGGTATTTAATGGTATAGCTCACGAACCCCCTTCTTCCATCTTAAGAAATTGTCTGAAAAGACTTTCTCAATAAGAATCAGGTGCAATATAACATGGATTTGGAACAGTTAAAGATGAAGAGTCTCCTGTTCTCTTTCTTTAATAAAGAATTTATCTTATGTGAATGTGTATTTGTTAATTAAACATTAAACAAACACAAGTGAGCATTGACCACATGTTTTTACAATAAGATAGAGTTACCACAGATAGTTGGACTGACACATTAAATGGAAGAGATCTTCACATTTAAACAAATTTATTGACTGGGCCAGTGTCTTTTGGCCTATTTGACATTTTCTTTTTTCATCAGCTGTTGACATGTACAGAATGAAATAGAATAATCTTTCATAGGACCAAATATAGTCAGTCAATAAATAATAACATTCATTGTATAGTGAAATGTTTTAATTACCAAATGTTGTATAGTTAAGTTCTTCTACATATAACCATAAGTCAAGAAATCATTTCCTGAGAGGGTGAAGTTTGTGTGAGTGATAAGAAAACCTGGTGCGATGAGATATGGATAAGCCTGGGTCCATGGTCTGATGGATCCACTTCAGGTTGGGCCAGTTTAGCTTCACTGAAGGCTTCTCATTCTCTGCTTAAGGCTGGAGTCATCTGCCATCACAGGTGTTGATCATCTCGTTCACTCCTCTTCCCTCTTTGTTGGTTAGGTGTGGCACCAAGACATCACTGTTTAAAATTCATACAGGTATGTATAATCCTTTACAGCATGTTCATAGTGTGAACATAACATAACAAAACAAAAATGATAAGAACAGAAGAAGTATTGTTGTGTTACTTTGGGGTGGGTCAGAGATTATTACACTGGATGCAGCTTCTGTTGTCTGGTACCTGCTGTATGCATTTCCTCAGTGGACCTGTAGTTCAGTGAGTAGTGTACAGTCAGACACAGATAAGAGTGATAATGTGATGTTCCCTGAATCATGGTAATCAAGCTGACAGGCAAGATCAACACAAGTATGAGATGCATTTGTATAAATAGCATACATTTAAACATCCACATTACTCTATTTGTTCTACATTGTGTATATAATTGTTTATCCGTACTTTCCAAGGCAACTACTTGTCTTCCTCTTTTTATTCTAAATCATTTCCCTGTTCCTGCTGTTGTGGTGTGGAGTTGTGTGGTGTGAAGTGTATTGTGTTGAGTTAACTTCTGTTGTGTGGGGTTCCATAGATTGTACTACTTGTCCTCACATCTACATTAGTTAATATGAGTTTAACTCATCTAGTGTGCTTTTATTGTGGTTCATGTCCAACATGCAGAATTTCTGATGTGTATTTGTTACAAAATGTAATCTATACAAGGTCATGACACAATATATTAGAAAAAAATTATTAATTAAAGTATTTTTCCCTAATACTCTCCTCCTCTCTGTCTACTTATACTTCTCCTACATCTTTTACCAGTGCATATCATGTCCATTTTGTTGGCGATCACGGTTGGCTATAGACCAAGGTAATTTTCACCCTTTAGTCTGAGCAGATTAAGTAGGTCGGCTATCACAAATGGCGTTTGTGAACGTAAACCTATTTTAAGCAATGCAGTTGCTGTAATGCGTTGTCTAAATAAAATCTGACACATGAATAAACTAATTTCTATCAAATACTATTTGTTTTCAATTCGTAAAGAGTAAAGGAAGAGTATAATTCCTGTTTCAGTTCTTCAGATTGCAAAATAGACAGAATTAAGTACATTTTTAAAGCAAGGTAGTGTTTCGTTTGCACCAGCTGACTATCTCTGCAGAAACGTTTTTCTAGAAGTTTTTGATGAACAGCATTTGAGTGCATTGGAAATTTCCTCTCGTTATTATTCTGTGATAGATTATAGTCATATGCACATAGTGAAGTTGTTAGATGTAGTGTAGAAAGTCAGAGTTTTGCAGTTTTGAGAAATTATAAGATGTCGGTTTCGCCGGGGAAGTGGCGCCAGTATTGAAGTTGCGATCGGCAGTTTTTCACATTTTTCAGAGATTTATTTTATCAAAAATTCAATTCAATGGACGCACAACACTGGATACCTTTACTTTATACATCTTGGTACCACTTAGATCTGAGAATCACAAGCTTACCTCAGACTAGATCAAACTGCCTGTTGTAAAAGTTTGAAAGTTGGACAACACATAGCTTTGGCGACTGCTCGCTCGCTCTGAAGTCATAGAAGTGCGCGGTTTTATTAAAGCGGCGCCCGAGCTGGGGGACGCTATATCCACGTGATGTGCCTCTACCAGTCACATTCTATTCTGTTGACGCTAACTTTTCTATTTTTATCCTGGCATCTGTCTGTCATTAGTATCGCTTAGTGAGTTCGATTTTCTACGGTGCTGTAATTGTTTTGATAATCTCTGGGTTGCTGTGTAACGTTGACGCGCTGTAAAACGATGGATATGTGAATATGTCACATAGCCCCACTCCAGATTGTTCTAGGGTATGGAACTAAGTTTCCAGCATTTACAGTGGTCAAGCTTTTCCTATATGATTTACTCCAATGTATTCTCTCCTGTATCTGATTGACATGGTTCATCAGACACTGGGTGTCGACTTAGAAAGTCTGCTCCCACATTCATCTTTCCAGGGACATATTCTATCTGGAACGAGTATGGTTGTAGAAGTAGTGACCACCTCATAAGTCTAGCATTCATATTTTTGGATGCTGCGAGAAACATAAGTGGTTGATGATCACATTGTACAGTGAAGTGTTTTCCATATAGGTATGCCTGAAACTTCTGTACACTCCATACGAGAGCTAAACATTCTCTCTCGATAACACTATAATTCTTCTCCGCTGCATTCAATTTCCTGCTGGCATAAGCTATAGGGAATAGCTCTGATGTTTCATCTCCTTTTCTCTGCAACAGCGTTGCCCCAATTCCTACGTCACTGGCGTCTGTACGCAGTTCGAATGGTTGGTTGAGATCTGGCAGATGTAAAACTGGGTGATTGGTTAAGGCTTGTTTGAGTGCTGTGAAAGCTCTCTCACATTCAGCAGACCAATTGACTTTCTCTGGGTTCCCTTTTTTGGTAAGATCCGTTAAAGGTGCTAACAGAGTATTGAAGTCTTTAATGTATCGTTGATAGAATCCACCCAAAGATACGAATGATCTCACATCCTTCTTTGTCTTTGGACGAGGTGCTCTCCGGAGTTTGTCCACGTTTCCTTCCTGTGGAGTTATTAGTCCATGAGATATCTTGTGACCTAAAAAGTCCAATTCTTGGAATCCTACTTGACATTTCTTTGGCCTAGCCGTTAATCCAGTTTCTCTGAGTCGTCTGAACAAAAGATGTAGTGTTTCTACATGCTTGTCAAATGTTTCAGTTGCGATCAGTATATCATCCATAAAGTGACTAATGTCTGGATGGTGTAGTGGGTCAAGTAATTTTCTCATCATACGTGTAAAAACGCTAGGAGCATTACTTAATCCGAATGGAAGTACGTTGAACTCATAGTGTCCTCCATGCGTACTGACAGCTAACCATGGTCTAACCTCCTCCTTTACAGGAATCTGATAATATCCCTTACTGAGATCAATCCTAGTAAAGTACTTAGCTCGGTTGAGTGCTGTGAAGTGTTTGTTCTGATCAGGCAGAGGTTCTGCTTGAAATTCAGTAATAGCATTGAGCTGTCTATAGTCGATGCACAATCTATGTTCTCCACTTGGCTTTCTCAATAATACGACGCTGGCACTGTAAGGTGATTCAGATGGTGAAATTATTCCTACGGTGAGTAGCTGTTGTATTTCTTCCTCTAAAGTCTTTTGCTTTGCATAAGGAACTGGGTAAGTCTTGACTCGCACAGGCACTGTGTCATTTAACTTCATGTCAAATTCCTCCAAATCAGTTCTTCCTGGCTTATCTGTAAGTACGTCTGCATACATAACCATAAGTTACCGAATCTGCTCCTGCTGATCCTTTGTTAAGTTGGGATTAATTTCCACATCCTTAAAGGTTTCTTTGGCTTGCAGTGGGTACTCGACTCCCATTGTTGATCCTTATTCGACTTCAGTAGCCACACTCATGGCCATCAGATGTGCAGGTTCGGTGGTTGAGGGTCTTTCATTATATTTCTTCAGAAGGTTTATGTGAAATACTTTTATCTTGCCTTTGACAGAAATCTTGTAGTTGGTACGTGAGATTTCTCCGTCACTACATAAGGTCCTCTCCATCCTATTTGCAGCTTATTCTGACTGGTTGGAAGCAGCAACATCACCTTCTCTCCCACCTCTAACTCTCTATCTTTTGCCTTGCGATTGAAGTAGCTAGCAATTCTTCGTCTGGCTTTACGTAGATTGACATTCGCTTGTTTCCAACTGTGTTGTAAACGATTCTTCAACTCGGCAACATACGTAGATGCAGTCACGACTGTATCGTCTGTATGATCATCAGTCCATGTTCGTAGCAATGCCTCCAATGGCCCTTTGATTGGTCGTCCAAACAACAATGTTGCTGGAGCAAAACCTGTTGAGTGATGGGGTACCTCCCTATAAGCGAATAGTGCTGCGGGTAAATACAAGTCCCAATCCTCAGTATTCTCCTGGGCAATTTTGCGCAGAATACTAATCAAGGTCCCGTTCCTCCGCTCCACAAGTCCGTTGGATTGCGGGTAATATGGTGAACTAAAGATATGGCGTGAATGAAAAAGTCTAAATGTCTCCTCCATAAGTTTACTACGAAACTTGAACCGTTGTCCGTCAAGATTCTTTGGGGGAATCCTAGACGTGTGAATATTCCTAATAATGCTTCAGCAACGTGTTTGGAGTCACAACTTGGCATAGGAACCGCTTCGGCCCACATGGTCGTTGTGTCCACAAGCGTTAATATGAATCGATTTCGCCTCTTCGTTGCGGAGAGGGGTCCGATTATGTCTACAGCTACCTTCTCGAACGGTATTCCTGTTATGGGCAGATCACCCAACATTGCCGGTGGTGTCCGGTGTTTTGGTGATACTTTCTGACACTGTGGGCATGATTTTACAAACCGTTGTATGTCTGCGTTCATCCCTGGCCGAAAGTAGTGAGTTGCAATGCGCTGTGTAGTGGCGTTGATACCCATATGCCCACTAAAGGGTAGACTGTGGCCCATTTCAAGAATCTGAGCCCTGTGTGGAGTTGGTACAACAAGTTGGTTGAACTCTTGTCCAGCTCTCCCTGCTTTCCTGTATAGAAGTGCTGACTTCATAAACAGATCACCTTTACGAGGAGGTAAATGTGATTTAGGCAGTTTCCTGAAGCAGGGTTCCAAGGTGCTATCGGCTTCTTGTGCCCTCTTCAGTTCCTCCTTTCGAGGGATTGGCGTAGTTGTTTCCGGAGTCTTTTTCGTCTGGGATCGAGTTGTCATCGTCGACATCGCCACAGGTTGAACAGGTTCTCCTAGAATTATAAATCTACAGCCAAGAATTACGGGATATATAGGATCTTCTAAGACTGCAGCCTTGATTGTCCCAGTGACATAACGAGATGCTATGCTCACCTTTGCCACCGGAAGAGACATAGTTGTAGAGCTCTTCAGAGGTCCCTGTAATTCGACGATCTCCTCTGTCACCTGTTCCGGGTGAACCAAGGATGATGATACAACACAGTCGTACGATAACCCTGTATCGTATAGACAGGTCGTCTTGAATCCATTCAGCAATATGGACTCTACAACCGGAAGCTGAGATGCGGTGTCTTTATGAGGTGTCTGGTTGGACGTTTCATCAGTGTTCACTCCTTTCTCTCTTCGGCTGGCCAAACAAGCAGCTGTGTGTGGAGGTGGCTTCTTCCTACAATTCTTCAATGTGTGTCCTTTAATTTTACAATTAGTGCAGAATAATTTTTCCTCCTTTGCTGATGTTTGGACTGTGTTCTGAGGGATGTTTTTGGTTTTCCCGTTTTTCTTGGTGCCTAAGTTGCCATCACCTTCCTTTGCTTTTGAAGTTTTATCCTGAGGGGGAATGTTGGCCGAACGTCCCTTACCTCCGATTTCCTTCTGAGATTTCTCAAATCTCTCGGCTAGGATGATGATGCTTTCTAGTCGGTCAGCTCCGTTCTGGGTTAAGAATGCTTTCATTTCGTTCGACATCTTTCCTTTTAGCTGATCTATGATGATCATCTCTCGGAGTCCTTCGAAACTCTCATCAAACCTACCTAGACTTGCCCATCGTTGAACATAAGATTTCAGCCTTTCAACTAATTGCGCATAACTTTCGCCCGGTTCTTTCCTTGCGGTTTTGAATCGAACTTTGTAAGAGTCCCCGTCCACTTCGAATCGGCTCAAGAGTGCCTTTTTGAGTGTTTCGTAATCCTGTTGTTCTTCTCGAGTGAGTCTAGAGAACACGTCATACGAGGTAGACCTTAAAGCTTGCGATAGTTTCGTCGCCCATTTTTCCTGTTCTAGACCACAACTGACGCACATAAGTTCGAAACGTGATAAAAAAAAGCATCGACATTGTCCGTCTGTTCATTAAATGGTTCTAGTGGAAATGACATTGCTCCGGAATTTTGATACGACACGTTGGAATGTTGTTCTGTCACTGGAAAACCTAGTGAGTTTGAGGGGGAGGGGGGGGGGGATCCCTCCCTCTAGTCTTCGGATCTCCAGATCAGTCTCCATTCTCTTCAACTCCAGTTGATGTTGACGTTCTCGTTCCCTATCCCTTATTTCATCTTCATGTTTCCTTTGTTCTAACTCATAAGCTTGTAGGCGTTGCTTCTCCTTTTCAGCGATTTCAGCCTGCAACTTACTCTCCTTCTCAGCTATTTCAGCTTGAAGTTTCTGTTGTTCTAATTCATATGATTGTAGGCGTTGTTTCTCCTTCTCAGCTATATCAGCTTGAAGTTTCTCCCTCCTGTCGAATTCATCTGAGACAAATTTAGCCAGCTCAGGGCCGTCTAAATTGCATAGCTTGCCTATTTCTACTGTCTGGGCACGGAACTTAGCAGCCTCGGCCATGCCTATCTTTTTTTTTTGTAAAAAAAATAATACTGTGCAGTTTGCTCAGGTCTGGGTAAGCTTGTCCTTCCCGGATCTGAAATTATACATCATAACATGCACAATATTAACAAGCAAAAACTAACTAATGTCCGCGGACCCAAGTAAAATAGTTCTTATACACCACGAGAATCTGACCTAAGAAATAGTTGCAACTTAAATTATTGTCTTTCTGTCAATGCTCCTCAAGCTAAAGACAGAAGCAAAGAAGTAACCAGAATGATTGCACTCTTTCTAAAAGAATTCGAAATTTTGATAGAGATTTCCCTATGGAGAAAGATTTTTCCCAGTCGGTGATGAAATTCTCTAAGTCCAAATTCCTCTATAGAAAGACATCTTCTCGAAAGAGAATAATGTTGTAGATGGTAAATTCTCACTCTATTTCCTCTGGAACACCTTTTCTGAAATATAAACCTATTTGAAAGAGGCCCTCCTTTTTCAGAAGAAATGATCAGTCACTTGCTATATTCTATCTATAATTGTCATTCATATCATATGGAGGTCAATCAGTACCCCACATGATGTACATTTATCATATGTGAAGTGACAAAGTTAAAAAACTTAATTTGTGTAACAACCTCTATAATTGTCAATCATATCATATGGAAGTCAATCAGTACCCCACATGATGTCTATTCAACATATGTAAACATGACAAAGTTGGAAATCTAAATTTGTGTAACAATTTCCATAATTGTTCAAAACAAGTACAATGTCACCAATTCACACATGAATACTGTTCACATCTAGTGTCACTGATCTACTATAGTTTAGAATCCCTCGTCAGATATCTATCTATTCCCAGGATTTATCATCTAGGATAATAGTTATCTAAACTGTCTGCTGGGTTTCAAAGTCCGGGACGGGCATCCAATATATGTCGTATATTTTGAAGGGACTGGCAATCACTAAAGTGTATGACCCATCTCTGTTAAAGGAAGCTGGGCCCCATCCTCTTCTTATATGTAAATAGATCAAGAATACGACCCTTGAAAGATTTACAGACTCGGATTTGGTTAATTGTCTAAGGGTGTGTGGTCCTCTTTTAATAGAAAAAGTAATCACTAGGTTTGTCCCCTGTCTTTCCACCTGGTATTCAATGGTATAGCTCACGAACCCCCTTCTTCCATCTTAAGAAATTGTCTGAAAGACTTTCTCAATAAGAATCAGGTGCAATATAACATGGATTTGGAACAGTTAAAGATGAAGAGTCTCCTGTTCTCTTTCTTTAATTAAGAATTTATCTTATGTGAATGTGTATTTGTTAATTAAACATTAAACAAACACAAGTGAGCATTGACCACATGTTTTTACAATAAGATAGAGTTACCACAGATAGTTGGACTGACACATTAAATGGAAGAGATCTTCACATTTAAACAAATTTATTGACTGGGCCAGTGTCTTTTGGCCTATTTGACATTTTCTTTTTTCATCAGCTGTTGACATGTACAGAATGAAATAGAACAATCTTTCATAGGACCAAATATAGTCAGTCAATAAATAATAACATTCATTGTATAGTGAGATGTTTTAACTACCAAATGTTGTATAGTTAAGTTCTTCTACATATAACCATAAGTCAAGAAATCATTTCCTGAGAGGGTGAAGTTTGTGTGAGTGATAAGAAAACCTGGTGCGATGAGATGTGGATAAGCCTGGGTCCATGGTCTGATGGATCCACTTCAGGTTGGGCCAGTTTAGCTTCACTGAAGGCTTCTCATTCTCTGCTTAAGGCTGGAGTCATCTGCCATCACAGGTGTTGATCATCTCATTCACTCCTCTTCCCTCCTTGTTGGTTAGGTGTGGCACCAAGACATCACTGTTTAAAATTCATACAGGTATGTATAATCCTTTACAGCATGTTCATAGTGTGAACACAACATAACAAAACAAAAATGATAAGAACAGAAGAAGTATTGTTGTGTTACTTTAGG
>JACEFZ010006258.1:45000-70000 GCA_014155875.1 Cepaea nemoralis | reverse complement strand
TGCACTGACGGTCTCCACCTCCATTCTTAAACTAGATGTTGTGGTATCATACGTCAGGCTCTCTTGCACCAAACGACGACCATTAGCTTTTGCTAAGAATCCCCAGGCACTTCTCCTACCTCTCAACATCGAACCATCTGTGTAGATAATCACATCACCAGGGCGAGCATTATCCTGAACTAGTTGCTGGATTATCGATTTTTGACAGTGAAGCAGAGAAGAGTAGAGAGAGAGAGAGAGAGAGAGAGAGAGAGAGAGAGAGAGAGAGAGAGAAAGAGAGAGAGAGAGCAAGAGAGAGAGAGAGTGCGTATATATATATATATATATATATATATATATATATATATGTGTGTGTGTGTGTGTGTGTGTGTGTGTGTGTGTGTGTGTGTGCATTATACATATGTAGTTTTTTGTGTTAGACATCTAATGGCAGTGGAGATATGGTGTCTAAAGAAAATACAGTGAATACCATGGACACACAGATAAATCAATAAGCAAGTCTTACAAGAAGCAAATGAGAATCGCAAATTGTTAAGAGAAATTAGACGTAGACAGTCGACAAATTTTGGACACGTTATGAGAAGAAATAGACTAGAGAACTTGGTGACTACTGGCAAGATTGAGGGGAAAAGAACAAGGGGAAGGCAGAAGTAAATATCTGGATAGCTTAGCCACTTGGTATGGTCGAGACAAGAACACGGAGCTGATCTACGACTCTGTTGATCGTGCGAAATGGCGAAACATTACCGCCACGCTTATCGGCATGGCTCATGATGACTGGCACCCTGCAGTCTTGACAGATAATAATTTGTAAAATGGATTTATACCTCTCCATAACACAAAACCTGGGCTAAATTTAGAGATCATGTGTTGCCCATGCAGCATGGTCCCTCTCTCGGCCTGCCTAGTTTACTCCCTGCGCACAAGAAACACGCCCGGAAGATGAAATCTGCTATGAGTTTGTGATACCCTAGGGCTATTTTACTTTGTATGTCGGAATGATATCATAGGCTATATATATATATATAATCTATATAGAGATTATACCTCATTGCAACGGGTGTTATCCCATATGCTTCGGTCTCTTTCTACAAAGACGGTTTACTGAAAACGTCGCACTAAGCACGAACTTCGTAGCTCCAACGACGACCTCCCGGATCTTCGAGAAAAAATTGCACCCGCTAACATAATGACGGAATCTGGAATCGAACCCACAACCTTTGGAACGCGAGGCCACTCAGTGAGATGATGAATGCAGATGTTGAACCATTATCTAACCGCACTCATAACATTATATTGCAACTAAAGCAAAGCGGTCTGTATCCAAGTCTCAAGCAGCTGTGTTTCTAACGCAGTATGTGGTATTACGAACTGCGTCCGTAACCCCTTTGCCACAGTGCTGGCCTACTACTAATCCCTATTATATTATACCGTTCGCACACATAAGAGCCTCCCCCCCCCCTTCCCACCTAAGCAGGCGTTATCTCCTTGGGTGGCTAGGCCAATCCCATTGCTTGTGACGTTTTTGACCTTTAGTCAACTGACCCGTCGTAATCACACATCTGGTTCATTCAATCCACAGATAGTCATCAAACGTGTTGATCGCTTAAGATGTATTCAGCCGCAACAAAGATACAGATAAGAAACCTTTGTATTTTCATGTAGTTGTGTCGGTTTGTGTTTGTTTATTCTTAGCTGGGAAAGGCTTTAGCCACAACGTCCATTTTGTTTCTTGTAATCGTGTTCTAGTAAAGCTCACAATCTACTTCTCATTTTTAGTGATTCATTCATGACATTACGAGCGTAGCATCCTAGCAATTATACAAACGCAACCGCCTCGTCTAGACAAAGCCAGACCATTATGTTTTGATCCGGTACACAACAATTCACGACCATCTACACAAATTCAAAGTTCACGGTCACAGATCAATCTAACTCTTCAGCGACATGAATGGCGGGGGGTACGGGAGGGGGGGGGGACACGCGTTAGCGTTGACGCTCCTACAAGACAATTCCATCTCCTCTACAAGATACAGGGGTGTAGAACGGCAGCCATAAACTGGCGCGAAATCCTAATCAGATGTCATGTGATAGAACTTGGAGCGTGCAAGAAAATAAATATTGATTAAGGCTTTAGGATATCCAACTACGCCGGGGCTTTTCAAACTGTTCGTCGCGTGGAGAACTGAAGAAAGGGCATAGCATTGTTAGAGATATAATCGGAGTTAATTAGTTAATATATAAGGGGCTGCATTGGTTAGAGGAATGGGTTAGAGGAAGGGTTAGGGAAATGGGTTAGGGAATGGGTTAGAGGAATGTGTTAGAGGAAAGGTTAGGGGAATGGGTTAGAGGAAGGGTTAGAAGAATGTTTATAGGAAGGGTTAGAGGAATGGGTTAGATGAGTGGGTTAGAGAAAGGGTTAAAGTAATGGATTAGAGGAGGTGTTGACGGAACAGTCATAACATCTGATAGGAGATGCCTTGAAGAGATTAGAACAAGAATCGCCCTGGCGAAAGTAGCCTTTAGCAAGATGAAAACCATTCTGACCAATAAAAAGATGTCAATTGAAACGAGAAAAAGAGTGTTGAGGGGATACATAGAGTCTGTTCTTTTGTATGGATGTGAAACTTGGACAATGTGCAGTCAAGCTGAAAAACATCTGATGGCTGCAGAAATGTGGTTTCTGAGGAAAATGCAAAGAATACCATGGACAGACAGAAAAACCAATGACCAAGTACTACAGGAGACAAATGAGAATCGTAAATTGATTAGAGAAATTAGACGTAGACATGTTATGAGAAGAAATGGATTGGATAACTTGGTGACAACTGGCAAGATCGAAGGGAAGAGACCAAGAGGAAGACCGAGAGGAAAATACCTGGATGGCTTGGCCACATGGCATGGACGAGACAGGAACACTGAGCTGATCCACGACGCTGGTGATGGAGTGAAATGGCGAGTCATGACCACCCACGCTTTCCGGCATGGCACATGATTGATTGATTGATTGGGGGAATTGGTTAGAGGAATGGGTTTGGGGAAAGGTTAAGGGAATGGGTTAGAGGAAGGGAATAGAGGAATGGGTTAGATTAAGGGTTATGGGAATGGGGTAGAGGAATGGGTTATAGGAATGAGTTAGAAGAATGGATTAAAGGTAAAGCATCCGGTTTTTACCGAAGGAGGACTGGTTCAATTCATAGTCTGAAAAGAAAAGGTTTCAAGATGGCATCTGATAGATGAGATAATCTCATGAGATAGATTAGTTTATGTCATGAGATAGATTAGATAATATTATGAGATAGATTAGACAATGTCACGAGTTAGATTAGATGATGTTATGTGAAAGCTAAGATAATGTCATCAGATAGATAAGATAATATCATGAAATAGATTATGTAATATCATAAGATAGATTACATAATGGCATAAGATAAAATACATAAAGGCATAAGATACATGAGCCTCGAATTCGGACTCGGAATGCTGAAGAAGAAGAAGAAGAAGATAAATTAGATAATGTCATGAGATAGATTAGATAATAGCATTAATTAGATTAGAGAATATCCTGAAATATATTAGATAATAGCTTAAGATAGATTAGATAATGGCATGAGATAGATTAGACAATATCATGGGATAAATTAGAGAATATCATAAGATATTTTAGATAATATCATGGGATTGACTAGATAATATCATGAGATAGATAAGACAAGGTCATGAGATAGATTAGATAATGTCTTCCGATAGGTTAGACACTATCATGAGACAGACTGTATAATATCACGAGATAGATTAGATAATGTAATTAGATAGATTAGATAATATCATGAGATAGGTTATATAATGTCGTGCGATAGGTTAGACAAAATCATGAGATAGATTATATACTATCATGAGATAGATTAGATCCTGTCATGAGATAGGTTAGACAATATCATGAGATAGATTAGATACTGGCATGAGGTAGGTTAGAAAAGATCATGAAATAGATTAGATAATGTCGTGCCATAGGTTAGACAATACATGAAATGGACTACATAATATCACGAGATAGATTATATAATGTTATTAGATAGACTAGATTATATCACGAGATAGGTTAGATAATGTCGTACGATAGGTTAAACAATATCATGAGATAGATTAGATAATATCATTAGCAGGATTAGATAATATCATGAGATAGATTCGATAATGTCATTAGATAGATTAGGTAATATCATTAGATAGATTAGGTAATATCATGAGATAGATTAGATAATGTCATTACAAAGATCAGATAATATCAAGAGATGGATTAGATAGTGTTGCGAGATAGATTAGATATTGTCATTGAATATATTAGATAATGTTGAGCATATCTGGCTTCGTCACGAGGTTCGCTTCCTCTAAATAGATTCTCTGTCATGCTAACAGACTTGCTAGCGAGGATGATGATGATGATGATGATGATGATGAGGAGGAGGAGGAGGAGGAGGAGGAGGAGAAGGAGGAGGATGGTGATGATGAGGAGGAGGAGGAGAAAGAGGAGGAGGATGGTGATGATGATGATGATGATGAAAATGATGATGATGATGATGAGGAGGAGGAGGAGGAGGAGGAGGAGGAGAAGAAGGAGGAGGAGGAGGATGGTGATGATGATGATGATGATGATGATGATGATGATGATGATGATGATGATGATGATGATGATGATGATGGTGGTGGTGGTGGTGGTGGTGATGAAAATGATGAAGATGATGATGATGTGTAGGATTAAACTAGTGATGATGATGATGATGATGATGATGATGATGATGATGATGATGATGATGATGATGATGATGATGATGATGATGATGATGATGATGATGATGATGATGATGATTAAAACCATTCCAAACATCGCTATGCAGGGATCGATCCATTTACCTTACAATCCTGAGGCGTACATAGTAATCTTTCAGTAATATTATAGTTTACTTGAGTATAGAACCGACATCATAGTACTCAGTACCTTCCCATACGTGCTCCGTCTGCATCTTCAACACACAGCGAAGAGTCCCAATAGCAATGGTACCAAACATGTTATAGTTTTATTATTATAATTGTATAGTTTAAATTTCACTTTCAGTAGTTTGCTATTACTTTCTGAACTGCCAACACTAAAAAATTTTGAAAATCAACGCATCGCAACCTGTTTCCAAATCGCCTGCACCTTACTTCGGAACCGGTATGTCGGCATTGTGAAACCTCGCTTTATACCCTTAGACCAGAGACGCCGACTTGTATTGTTATAGATTTGAATAAAACAACAATATGGTCATCTTTTCTGTAGTGCGTTCACAAATTTTTCCCCCGTAAACAAATCCATAACCCGGTAACCAACTGAGTGACATGATGCATTTAACTTTATAATTATGTACAGCCAACAAATCAAAATTTGTTTTCAGGAGTTGTACAACAGATCTCAATGTTTGTTTATATGCGGTATATAATTTACGGGTCAGAGATGAGGTGTATATTATGAGATGTATTACATCTTTACATAGAAACATCACTGGTCAGTAATGAATATACCCCCATGGTGCACGTGAATTTCCTTATGAGAAACTCGTCACATAGTGGAACTAAAGTGTTCAGAGATCATTTCCCTAACTGACATGCATTACCGTAAAATAAGTTGTTGTTTTTTTTTTTAGGGTGAATGCAATACATTTTCACCAAAACATCAAAGATATTTTACCGCTTTTTCAATTGCTTTTGGTACTATCAAAGACATAGCAGGACACATTTTATAACGAAGCAATGGATAATTTTAAAATAAAGTGTCTTCATCACGGACTCAAGAAGTATGCTTAGTAAGGTGGAGAAAAGAAAGTTTCGTGTGGAATGGCTCACCTCGCTTTAGGGTCACAGATTGTGAGAATTGTATGGATTCTTTGCCCTGGTCATGCGGGAGGGCGGGAGAATGAACAGGCTGATAGGCTGGCAGATAATTCACTTCTTGGTGGTAGATTACCTACAGACAAGGGAGAGGTAGTCGTACGCCTGTGGGGCCAGGTGGAGACGGCGAAGGAACAGATTGAGAACCCGTATTTGGAAAGGATGAGATTGCGGAGGATTGGCAGGGGTTCTGGTAGAATCTCGAAACAGACGGACGACCAGGAGAACTTTCAATCAAATAGCGGTGGGAACGAATAAAATTGTGACTTTTCGCTGGCTGTTGAACGAGGGACGGAGCGTGTCCTGAATGCAGTGATGTCGGTTCCTAGCTCAACTCAACTTGACAACTCAATTTAAAAAAAAAAAAAAACAGTTGAACGTGAATGAGGGCAGACATTTGTAAACGCACTATATTAATAATTTAATGAAAAGGTCGTCAAACTCCAACGACCCACATTCCGACCAATCACAAACCAGCAATGTCCCGCGGAACACGAGTTGAAGAACATTGAACTACAGGATGTATCGCCCTCCCTTATCCAACTAATCAGAGGGAATCAAATACATTATTAGGCCCAGATGGATTCCTATTTCATTATACATGGCATAGTTGTTATCTCCGGTGGAATCCGTCTCTCTGCAGCTTGTGGCGAACATGACAAAAAAGAAGGGAGTTTATTTGACTAATTTGTTCAGTTATCGCATTGAGAGCTCAGATCAGCAGAGAGGATATTGCTGTTGCTGTCGTGAGAAATGTGGAAGCCGTTGTTTGTTGGAATAAGTTCACGGCAATCACGTCAAATTGGACAAAGTATAATCTTCATGGTTTGACGGGGATTTGTCTGACACCCCGTTCAGCTCTGGTGTTGAACGATCCTCATAACATGAATCATCCTCATCTTCATTATCATGTTGCAGAACGTTGCTCTCATCGCGGTCAGCAGAGTAGACTCTCGATCCCCTGTTAGTTCTCCTACCGTATGTATTTCCTTGCTCGTGTAGTTTTAATGTTCTTTGTCCATCTTCGTGTGGGTGACCGATGCTTCATTATCCGGGAACCACGCCTTCCATCCTTGAATATTGAAATTACAAATCGACAATACTGAATTTACAAATCGACACTAGTGAATTTATAAATCGACAATATTGAATTTACAAATCGACAATATTGAATTAACAAATCGAAAATATTGAATTTGCAAATTGACAATATTTAATTTACAAATCGAGAATATTGAATTTACAAATCGACAATAATGAATTTACAAATCTACAATAATTAATTTACACATAGACACCACTTGGATTGACGAGCACTTGTCTGACATCCCGTTCAGCTCTAATGTCGAACCGTCCTCAAAACATGAATCGTCATAATCATTATCACATGGCAGGTTCTGTGCACAAAGTCGCACTCACCACGACCCACAGGGTAGACTCAACATCACTTACCAGATCTCCTGCCTCGTGTATTGTCATACTCTTGTTGTCTGTAATGTCCTGCTTCCATCTTCCTCGGGGTCGAAAACTGTTTCTTTTTTGTTTCCTTCGTTTCCTTTTGAACTCAAGCGTAGTCCATACACGTGCTAGTCCACTTCTAGTGAATGCAAGAGTCTCCAAGGCCGGCGCGGCCTTTGGCAGAGTGTACAAAAATGTGTGGGACAGAAATGGAATAAACCTGCAAACAAAGCTGAAAATATACGCAGCAGTCGCATTATCCACACTGCTATATGCTTGTGAAACCTGAACTGTTTATCAGCGACGCGCTAGGAAATTAAACCACTTCCACACAGTCTGCCATAGGAAGCTATTAAAGATTACAGGAAGGTCCCGCTATACGTCGCTTCAGTTTACGTCGTTTCGCTATAACGTCGTTGTTCCAATAGGACATAACTTCACTTTACACCGCAACTTTTCGCTATAACGTCGTCACCTGTGTTGCTATGCTGCGTTAAAGTCGCCATATTACATTTTGTGCAGTGCGTTTTTCCAGGATATCATCGTGTAATCACCCATAGTTATGAGTTCAAAGAGCACAGTAAGTGCTGATAGTGTGTCTGGTTGTAAGAGAACCAGGAAAAGTGTTACTCTTGAGGTGAAGTTAGATGTGGTACGTCGTTTTGAGGCTGGCGATCGGGCTGTTGATATAGGTAAAGTCCATGGTTTACCTCCAGCCACGGTAAGGACAATTCGTGCAGGTGCTGACAAAATCAAAGTGGGTGCTAAAACGTATCCCCTTGAGTGCTTCCAAGATCATTTGTAACAGAAGTACTCTTATGGTGAACATGGAAGCACTATTGACCGTCTGGAATGAAGACCAGAACCAATGGAATATGCCTGTGAGCAAGATGGCTATCCAAGAGAAAGCAAAGTCTCTCTATGAAGATCAAGTTAAGACTGGGAGTCTCTGTGGCGAAGTGGTTAAGCCGTTTGACTCGTGCTCCGAAGGTTGTGAGTTCGATTCCGGGCCGCGTCCTTCGGTTTACGAGTTAAATGTTTCAGAGACTCCTGTGGGTCGTCACTAAAAGCTACGGAGTTCGTGCTTTGTGCGACGCTTTCCGTGTTGTGGAAAGATACCGAGCCATATGGGATAAAACCCGGTGCAATGAAGTCGACCCTGTCGAGTTTTAAGCGACTTTTTTTTAGATCAAGTTAAGAAAGTCGGTGAGAGCAGTACTAATAATGCTGATGATAGTTTTGGAGCGAGTCGTAGTTTTAATGCCTCTACGTCCCAATAATTCCCACCACTCGCCCTCCAGCCCACCTCAATTCAGCCAATAAATATCAACAACCATCCAAATAAACATTACATAATACACTGTATTTCATTTAATACTATGGGAAATAGTGTTATGCTATACGTCGTTTCATTTAAAGTCACGTTTTCCAAGAACGTAACATCGACGTTAACCGAGGCCTTCCAGTACATAGCAAGACAAGATCCCAGACACTGAAGTCCTAGATAGAGCGCCCATGCCCAGTATCCACACTCTACTAATGAAGAATCAGATTCGCTGGGCTGGTCACTTAACTCGCATGCCAGATCACAGGCTTACTAAACGAATTTTTTACGGTGAGCTGCGCTGTGGTAAACACTCCCAGGGCGGCCAGAGGAAACTCTTTAAAAGACACTGAAGATCTCACTAAAAGCTTTTGGAATTCATCACGATACTTGGGAGACTGCTGCCAAAGAACCAAATTCGTGGCGTACATCATTACGCAAGTGTATAGATACTTGTGAATCAAACAGGACTGCAAGGGCTGTGGGGGAAAAAAACACACACACATATACACACACAAAGACTGAATAAAAACCCACTGCAGGAGATCCCCCTCCTGGAACGTCAAGCATTCTTTGCCGACATTGTCAAAGAACATTTCGAGCTAAAATAGGCCTTATCAGCCATCTTAGAACTCACATCACTATACTTTCAACCCCACTGGATGAAATGTATGGCCATCATTGTTCTTGATGGACAAATACCACCACAGTGCACTTCTAGTGCAATAGGCTGTTTTTTGTATGTGGATTATATTCCCTGTTACCAGTGTCCCTCGCCATCAGGCGAACCCACTCCGACTTCAGAGGTACTTATAATTGTAAATTAAAAATTAAAACTGTAACCCCCACGCCAAGGACGAGAAATCAACATTTTTATTCTAACTGTCCGGTGTAGGGGTTGAACCCGCTACCTCGGCATTAGCACACCGGATGTTTAAGAACGAGCGCTCTTATCCATCCGACCACGCTGATCTCCAACCCCTTTGCGCGTCAGTCAATATCAATAAAGGAATTCTCCGTTGCGAAGTGGTCACACCGCCTACCCGCGCTCCGAAGATCGTGGGTTCGATCCCGGCCTACGTCGTTCATTTCACAAATAGAATTTTCTCGTAGACTCCTAGGGGTCGTCTCTGAGGCCACAGAGTTCGTCGCTTTGTACGACTTTTTACAGCAGACTTCCTTGCGGAAAGAGACCGAACCATATGGGATAAAACCTGCTGCAATGTAGTCGATCTTCTCGCCTGTTAAACCCTTTTAAAATCAATAATAAAAAGTAATAAATCCATCCGGCTGCTTGAGTGTCAGATGTCCGGGGCAGTCCTCGTTCATGCTAGGCACAAATATTTGATCAGCACACGATCGATGAAGACAGTGGAAGGTCAACACGCGGTGGCGTCATTAACGATTTCTTGGCCAGCTGGTGGCTGATTTCATTCTTAAAGAAACTGGGGATCGGGATTTCTGGTCGATAGCTTTCAGTTCATGAAGGACACACCTCAAAATATGTCCCGAAATAGAAGTCTAATATGGGTTGTTGTTGTTTTTTTTTTTTTAAATCGTTTAAAGACAAAACTGTATAGTACCGGGGTTTAATCCCATTTGTCTCGGTCTCTTTCCGCAGGGCGACCTTCCATAGCATCAACCAATTATACAACCTACCAGCCATCCAACAAGCCAACCAAATAGCCAACTAATCAACCGACCTGACAGCCAACCAGCCAATGTTATAACGAGCCATCCAGCCTACCAACTAACCAACCAAGCAGTCAGGAAATCAAATAAGCAACCATCGAGTCACCTAACTAACCAAACTACCAGCTACCCAACCACTCAACCAGCCAATCAAATAACCAGCCATACAGCCAACCAACTAACCAACTAAGCAATCAGAAAATCAAATAAACAACCATCGAGTCAACCAACTAACCAACCATCGAGGCAACCAACTAACCAACCATCCATACAGTCAACAAACCAACCAACTAACCAAAGATCGAGGGAACCAACTAACTAGCCATCCAACCAATCAAAAAAATAACCAACTAACCAGCCATCTAAACAGTCAACAAATCAATCAATTACCTAACCACCAAGATAACCAACTAACAAAACTACCAGCCAGCCAGCCAGCCAACCTAATAACCAACTAACCAACCATCGAACCAACCAACTAACCAACCATCGAACCAGTTAACCAAATAACCACCCTACCATCCCCCCAACAAACCAACCAAATAACCAACAATCGAGTCAACCAACTAACCAAACTACCAGTCAGCCAATCAGCCAACCTAATAACCAACTAACCAACCATCGAACCAATCAACCAAATAACCAACCTACCATCCAGCCAACAAGAAAACCAAATAACCGACAGTCGAGTCAACCAACTAACCAACCTACCAGATCCCTCCCCCACCCCTCCCAAACCAGTCAACCAATCAGCCAGACACTTAATCTGTCAACCACCTAATCAAACTACCAGCCACCCAATCAACCAAATAACCAGCCAACCACCTAGTCAAAAACAAAAACAAAACCTAACTAACCACCAATACAACAAGCTAACCAACCACCAATACAACAAGCTAACCAACCACCAATACAACAAGCTAACCAACCACCAATACAACAAGCTAACCAACCACCAATACAACAAGCTAACCAACCACCAATACAACAAGCTAACCAACCACCAATACAACAAGCTAACCAACCACAAATACAACAAGCTAACCAACCACCAATACAACAAGCTAACAAACCACCAATACAACAAGCTAACCAACCACCAATACAACAAGCTAACCAACCACCAATACAACAAGCTAACCAACCACCAATACAACAAGCTAACCAACCACCAATACAACAAGCTAACCAACCACCAATACAACAAGCTAACCAACCACCAATACAACAAGCTAACCAACCACCAATACAACAAGCTAACCAACCACCAATACAACAAGCTAACCAACCACCAATACAACAAGCTAACCAACCACCAATACAACAAGCTAACCAACCATCAATACAACAAGCTAACCAATCACCAATACAACAAGCTAACCAACCAACAATACAACAAGCTAACCAACCACCAATACAACAAGCTAACCAACCACCAATACAACAAGCTAACCAACCACCAATACAACAAGCTAACCAACCAACAATACAACAAGCTAAACCAACCACCAATACAACAAGCTAACCAACCACCAATACAACAAGCTAACCAACCACCAATACAACAAGCTAACCAACCACCAATACAACAAGCTAACCAACCACCAATACAACAAGCTAACCAACCACCAATACAACAAGCTAACCAACCAACAATACAACAAGCTAACCAACCACCAATACAACAAGCTAACCAACCACCAATACAACAAGCTAACCAACCACCAATACAACAAGCTAACCAACCACCAATACAACAAGCTAACCAACCACCAATACAACAAGCTAACCAACCACCAATACAACAAGCTAACCAACCACCAATACAACAAGCTAACCAACCACCAATACAACAAGCTAACCAACCACCAATACAACAAGCTAACGAATCACCAATACAACAAGCTACCAACCAACCAGCCAGCTATGCATTCAACGAACAGATACTGTTAAAAGACATAGGTATTTTTAAACATGATAACACAGTAATTTCTTCTACTTCTTGTTCTTGTTCTTGTTCTTGTTGTTGTTGTTGTTGTTGTTGTTGTTGTTGTTGTTGTTGTTGTTGTTCTTCTTCTTCTTCTTCTTCTTCTTCTTCTTCTTCTTCTTCTTCTTCTTCTTCTTCTTCTTCTTCTTCTTCTTCTTCTTCTTCTTCTTCTTCTTCTAGTCCAATGCGTGGTGATCATGTCTGTCCACAGTATGTCCACAGTCTTCTGTCGCATATACAGGAAGGCCCCTTTATACGTCGTTTCGGTTTACGTCGCTTGGCTATAACGTTGTTGTCACAATGGGACATAACTTCACTAGATGTCACTACTTTCCGCTATTACGTCGTCACCTGTGTTCCTATGCTGCGTTAACGTCGCCATTTTACATTTTGCGCAGTGCGTTTTTCCAGGATTATATCGTGTAATCACCCATAATTATGAGTTCAAAGCGCACAGAAACTGCTAATAGTGTGTCTGGTTGTAAGAGAACCAGGAAAAGTTTTATTCTTGAGGTGAAGTTAGATGTGTTACGTCGTTTTTAGGCTGGAGATCGGGCTGTTGATATTGATAAAGTCCATGGTTTACCTCCAACCACGATAACTCGAAATTTTGCCCGGGCAGCGCCGTTAGGCTACTCTTTTTCTATTTTCAACTGTCAAGGGATTTTTTACGTGCCCAACAATACACACGGGCGTCCGACCTCACTTCCCAGAAACCAGGGAAAATTGTGTTGCTAGAAGTTCACGTGAAAACATCCCGGCCCTCACCGGGGCTTGAACCCGGGACCTCCAGCACTCGAGGCGGACAGCATACATCGAGACCACTCAGCCTCTTCAATATGTCGCTTAAACCCGTCATTTCCCCCTACTTCCTAAAGCCCAACCTACGACTTCGCCTCTGCCAGAAATCTATGACTTCGCCACTGCCGCAGACTATCGATGAATTGTCCAATCGCCATGCTAAATCACGTGATTTCGAGTGAAACTAACGGGGGGTATAAAACCGAGCACGTCGGCGAGAGCGGTATTTAACTCCCGTTTCGAGGATGGTGAGTAAGGATGTATTTTGTGTAGGCAGCGAGAATTGAAATGATGTAATAGGATGCTTTGTGCGTAGGCCGTAGGAGAATAATGAGCGAAGATCGTATTACTTAATCTCTCCTTTTTTTGTGTGTTGGTTAGTTGAATATTCTTTACAGTACGTTGCCATAAACAACAGCATTTTTAGCTGTTTGTGATATCTTGGCAAATTTACGGTCAGTAGTTTGCCACTGCTTTCTTTCTGACAGACACTCATATCGTTTTTTGAAACAAGCGCAACACTGTATGGTTCAAAATCTCCAGAAACTGTGTTTCGTACTCGGTATGCGGGATTGCGAACTGCGTTCTTAGCCCCCTCTTCCCCCCCCCCCCCCCCCCATTGCCACAGCACCGGCTTTAGATAAGTAATTTGATGTAATTTGTGGAGATTCAATGGCCGAACTGGGTAAGTAGGTTTTACGGTTTGTGGCATTTATTTGATATGGGTGCGCCGGTATAGATGTTGAAGGGGTGTTTTGTTGAATCTGGATGGCTAAGGTGTGATTCCTATCTTGATGGGGACATTTACATCATAGTATAGATTAGAATAATGTAAGTGTGTGTTTGAGACAGACAGACAGACAGACAGACAGACAGACAGACAGACAGACAGACAGGCAGGCAGGCAGGCAGGCAGACAGGCATACAGACAGACAGACAGACAGACAGAGGAAGTGACAGAAAGAGTGAGTGACAGTGAGAGGGAGTAACAGAGAGAGAGGGTGACAGAGAAGGGGAGAGACGGCGGGACAGAGAGATGGAGGCAGGGAGAGACAGAGAGACATAGACAAAGAGAGGGAGTAACAGAGAGAGAGTGACAGAGAGAGTGAGAGACAGAGATAGAGGCAGATAGGGAGTGACAGAGAGGGGGGAGTGACAGAGATAGGGAGAGACAGCGAGAGACAGAGATAGAGGCAGATAGAGAGAGACATAGACAGAGAGAGGGAGTGGTAGAGATTGGGAGAGATAGCGAGAGACAGAAATAGAGGCAGGGCTAGAGACAGAGAGATCTAGACAGAGAGAGGGGATGACAGAGAGTGGGAGAGACAGATAGAGAAAGAGAAACATACAGAGGGAGAGACTGAGAAAGACAGAGAGAAAGATGGAGAGACAGTGAGATAGAGGCAGAGAGGGAGGCAGAGAGACATAGACAGCGAGAGACAGAGAGTGACAGACAGACAGACAGACAGACAGACAGACAGACAGATAGACAGACAGACAGATAAAGAGTGAAAGGTGGAAACAGACAGAGAGAGAGAGAGAGAGAGAGAGAGAGAGAGTGAGAAACAGAGGCACAGAGAGAAGCAGAGATGGAGACAGAGAATCATAGACAGAGCGAGACAGAGACAACAGAGAGGAAGTGACAGATAGAGAGGTAGTGATAGAGATGAAGAAGCAGAGTAAGAGAAACAGAATCAGAGTGAAAGACAGATAGAGAAAGAGAGAAAGATGAAGAGAGATTGGGAGAGGGGAAGGTTCAGAGACGAAGAGATGGGCAGAGATGGAGATAGAGAGACATACATAGAGAGAGAGAGAGAGAGAGAGAGAGCGAGAGAGAGAGAGGTAGAGAGGGAGAGAAAGAATAAGAGTGTGGAAGGAAAGATACATTAGCAGGTGGATGGGTGGATGGATGGATGGATGGATGGATGGATGGATGGATGGATGGACAATCAGACTACAGAGAGATAAATAGTCAGACGGATGGATGGATGGTGAACGTATAGACAAACAGACAGCAGACTTACCGACAGACAGAGTGTGAGAGAAAGTGAGAGATAGACAGCTAAATAGATAGAAAGAAAGAGAGAGAGAGGGGTGGGGTGAGGGAGAAAGGGGAAGAGTCAAAAGTAGAGAGAGAGAAAGAGAGAGAGAGAGAGAGAGAGAGAGAGAGAGAGAGAGAGAGAGAGAGAGAGAGAGAGAGAGAACATAGTATTAGATAGAAGAGAGCTAAATATATAGAGGGAAAGAGTGTAAGAGAGAAATATTACTTTTCGAACTTAAACTAACTAACTAACTGACTAACTAACTAATTAACTAACTAGCTAGCTACCTAACTAAGTCGTGAGTTAGCTACCTAACTATAAAGCTAATTAACGAACTAACTAACTAACCAAGTAACTGACTAACAGACCAATAAAACAAGTGATCATCCAACAAATCAGCCACCGAACCAACAAACAAACAAACGAATTAACTAACCAACCAGCTAACGAACTAACAAAATAACCAACTAAGCTACACACCAAAGAACCAACAAACTAAACATAAAACCAACCAACTACCCATTAACCAGCCAACCAACAAGCCAACCATCCAATTAGCCAACAAAGCAACCTACAACCCAACTAAACAACTTTACTACGAGAGGGCTTCAAATGAAAACCTAAACGTTGTTTTGAGTGTGTGAATATATTCTGAAAAATCAATTAACAAATGTATGATGTTTATATGTAGTCACCACTGCGTTCAGTGCAAGTTTTCCTCCAGCGCCGATAAAGTGCTTGGATTCCTGTAAATAAAACAATGCTCTTGGTCACGTGTGCAACCACATATGCACCACCTGCTGTACTTCTTCTTACTCCACTCATACACTTGCTGGACTGACAGGCATGCATCAACTTGCTGGACTGACAGGCATGCATCAACTTGCTGGACTGACAGGCATGCATCACTATACTGCACCTTCATTCATAGATGAATTTCAAATCCACAAAAATGTTATGGAGATTTCTTTTATATTTCCAATTTTTCTCGGCTATTTGTCGTAAGATAAATATCTGATCTATTGTTGATCTGTTTTGTCTGAAACCCGCCTGGTAGTCACCTAATATGTCTTCTGAATATGGTTTTAGTCTATTTAGTAATACTGCGGATATTATCTTATAGCTTGTGGACAGTAGTGATATTCCTCTATAATTTTCACATTGGAACTTGTCCCCTTTCTTAAAGATAGGTATCAATAATGACTCTTTCCAGTCATGGGGTAATTCTTCTGTCCTCCAGATTTTTATTATTAGTTCATATAGCTTTAGATGTAATGAATGGCCACCTGCCTTTATAAATTCAGCAGCAATTCCATCAGCCCCTGTTGCCTTATTGTTTTTAAGTCGTGTGATTACATATAGGATTTCTTCAAATGCAGGTTCTTCAATTTGTGGTTCACACGTTAGGGTTCACATTGGGCAGTGGGGAGCGTTTTATGTGATATTCACTGGCACAGGAACGGAGCATAATGGGGACGACCCGTTGCTGTGAAGTTGGAACCGTGACTAACTAACTAACTAACTAACTAACTAACGTTAGAACCTCTTCCTGTGGGAAAGTGTTACTTGGAGCTTCACAATTTAGTAATTCAACAAAATATTCTTTCCATGTGTTGCACATTTCCTCGTTGGTATTTATCATATTCCCATTTTTGTCTTTTAAACCATATGTGTTGTGTTGGTGCCCTCGTTTCATTGACTGCAATTCATAATTCGGCATACCGCGTTCGAAACAATGGGTGCGGACGATGTGGCAGCAGACCGGCTTGCGTTGGGTTTTCATGCAATGGCATCACTTCCGGTTGTTGAGAAAGCAAAGGCGAACTACTGAACGTAAACGTGCCCAGAAATCTGAAATCACAAACAGCCACAAATTCTGGGGTTGACTGCCACGTCCTGTAAAGGATATGCAACTAACTTTGTTTAAAGAATCGGTACACAAACAGTAACTAACAACGAATGCCTGAAAGAGGCTAATGAAACTAGAACATTATAAACAACTTTATGAAAGAGGACAAAGAAACTATAACATTGTTATTGTTAACTTTAGGGAAGAGGTTAATGAAACTAGAACATTATAGACGACTTTAGGAAAGAAGCTAGTAAAACTAGAACATTACAGACAACTTTACGAAATAGACAAACAGCTTTCTTTGGTCATATAATGAGAAGAAAGGCACTGAAGACCATCGTGAGAACTGGAAAGTGTTGAGCTGTGTAGAGTTGAGCTAAGAACCGACATCACTGAACTCAGGATATTCTCATACGCGCTCCGTCCCCTCGCTGAACAGCCAGCGAAAAGTCATACTACTAATTGTTCTCACATCTATCCGATTGAAAGTTCTCCTGGATTTCACTCTCAGTTTTGAGATTCTTCCAGAACCCTTGCCGATCCCACGCAATCGCATTCTTTTCACATATGGATTCTCAGTCTGTTCCCACACCTTCTCTACCTGGTCCCACAGGCGCACGACCACCTCTCCCTTGTCCATAGATAATCTACCACGAAGAGGTGCGGTCCCTGCCAACCTATTATTAGCATGTTCATTCCCCAGCACTCTCACATGACCAGGGCAAAATATCGATACAGGTCTCACAATCTGTGACCTCTGAAGCAAGGCGAGCCATTCCACACGAAACATTCCTTTCTCTGTCGAAACAACAGAACCACGTGAGCTTTGTGCTCGATATATTTGACAACAGCCAGCGGGGAGAACTGGAAAGATCAAGGGCAAACGAGGCAGCGGCCGAACAAGAGAAATGATGCTGGATAGACTGAGACGGTGGCATGGAGGAATATCATCAGCAGTGTTGATGTAGAACACCAAAAGACCAGATCTGTGGAGAACGCCTGAACATGAACGCCTACGCCAGCAGGCAAGACACATGATAATGATAGGATAAAGAAGAAAGGATAAATTATTTAAAGGAAAGTAATACTGTCACATGATCTGTTAAAAGATGTCGCTGCGGACAATAAATAATTTACAAATGGAGTTCCGTTGCCGGGGCAACAGTTGCTGGCACAGACTGTTAAACGCTTAAGAAGGTGTTATGGCGGATTTGTGACTTCCGGTTAGTGACAGGATTTATTATCTATGACAGGATTTTAATTTGTGTGTGTAGGGGATTCTGGGCTACGTAGGGCTATCTATTGGCGTATCTGTGTATGTGTGTGTGTGTGTGTGTGTGTGAACGTGTGTGTGTGTGGATGAGTGAGAGAGAGAGAGAGAAGAGAGAGAGAGAGAGAGAGAGAGAGAGAGAGAGAGAGAGAGAGAGAGAGAGAGAGAGAGAGAGAGCTGGCAGGCGAAGAAAGATTGGAAGTGATGGGTTAGGACCAGTTGAGAAAAATGTGGAAAGAAAACAGAGGGAGTTAGAGAAGAAGAAGAAGAAGAAGAAGAAGAAGAAGAAGAAGAAGAAGAAGAAGAAGAAGAAGAAGAAGAAGAAGAAGAAGAAGAAGAAGAAGAAGAAGAGAACTAACGAACGAACGAACTTTATTTTTAAAGGGCAACAAATTGGACACGCAGGTCTGTCTTACATTCGGCCCTTCCAATCACTCATCTTTCGTTCATCAGTGCATAGTGCATTCACATAGGAAAACAAACCATTGTCAAATGAATTTTGTAAACATAAACAATGCATGTTACCATGTTATGAGACAAATCCCCCACCCAGCCACCCATCCCCTATCCATCCGTGTGTCCCCCACACACACATCCACCACCCAACCACACACATACCCACAGGTACATTCCCTCATCCATCCAACCATCCCCCAACCCACACATCCCACACACACCCCCACATGCACCATCTCCCCAGCCACACACACACATATCCCACCCACCACACATCCCTCCACACACATCCCCCCCCACCCACACACAAACCCAGGCACACATGCATGCACCCACCCATCCATCACCCACCCACACATCCCCACCTTCACACAACTCCCTACCCACACGCACACATCCTCCACCCATCCCATAACCTACCAAATTCTCACCCACCCACATATGCTCTACCACCCACCCACACACCCTCAACCACTCAGCCAAACACACATGCCCTAACCACATATCCAACACCCACACAAACATATTCCCGCCAACTCAAGAGAGAGAGAGAGAGAGAGAGGAGAGAGAGAGAGAGAGATTAAAAGAGAGAGAGAGAGCGAGAGAGAGAGAGAGGGGGGTAAAAAGAGAGATGGTGAGTTATATAGGCAGATACTGAGGAGAGCGTGAGAAAGACATAAAGAGAATGAGCGAGAGAGAGAGAGGAAAAAGAGGCAGGGAGAGATAGAGAAAGAAAAAAGACAGACAGACAGACAGACAGACAGACAGACAGACAGACAGACAGAAAGAAAGAAAGAAAGAAAGAAAGAAAGAACGAAAGAAAGAAAGAACGAAAGAAAGAAAGAGGGACAGAGCATACGAGAGAGAGAGAGAGAGAGAGAGAGAGAGAGGAGAGAGAGAGAGAGAGAGAGAGAGAGAGAGAGAGAGAGAGAGAGAGAAATAATCTATACTACATTCTATTATTTCTAGCTAATGTATGTAAATTCACAATGGGAATACTTATTTAGAAGACAAAGAATCTCCATTAAAAACTCCTTTCACTGCATGCCACGCGTCGTGACTTGTCTGTTCTAGACAGTAGCCGGTGTGGTACAAGTTGTGGCTCTAAGTTCATTCAACTTCAGGTGGCACGTTTGAATCGACTCGTGAATAGAACGACGTTGGCCGGAATCGAGCATACGACCTTCGGAACCTGAGGGAGGAGGCGTAACCAGTTGGCCAGGGAGATTCCCTGTCTTAGGCAGACACTGACTAATAACTAATTACGTAATTGACTAGGTAACTGACTAACTAATCAAGCAACCAACCAACTAACTAATTAACTAACTAACTAACTAACTAACTAACTGACTGACTGACTGACTGACTGACTAACTGACTGACTAACTAACTAGCTCTGTAACTAATTAACTAATCAACCAACTACACAACAAACTAGCTAACCAACAAACTAACCCACTAACCAACCAACAAATTAACTAACCAACTAACCAACCAACCAACTAACTAACCAACTAATCAACCAACCAATGAACCAACTGTCTAACTACCTAACTAAATAACGAACGAACTAACGAACTAACTACCGAACGATTCTCCAGTCCCCATGTGGTCCTATATTTTAAAGATATTCCACGTTGCTTGCATCATTACCTTCGTCAAACCTGTTGAAACCTTTTACATTCATGTTTAGTGTGTGGTGGAATGGCTAACAACGTCCTCCTCTCTTTCGCGCTGTCCTTTTTTCCTTCCACGGTCCGTAAAATAGAGGGCCACTTGCCAAGCTTTGAAGTGTCTTGTGTATATGGTGCGAGGCTTATATTTTATATACCTCTCGTACCTCAATGAGTGATATGGTCGATTTGACTCCGGATATTTGTACTTTCCACAATATGTTCCTGCCACTCATTTTAAACTGGATTCAACTGGGAGCCCAACTAAATATAAATATTAAAACCGTTTTAAATAGGATGTGAAACTTGAACACAGAGTGGGCAGGCTGGCATGCTAACCAGATAGCTAATTGTGGCCATTTCTGTAACATAATATACAACAAAACACATAAACGATCACAAAACACGATTCGTTTTATCCTTTCAGAGTTGTCGTTATAAGATACAACCTATTTCCGACGATGACGTTATTACATGTTTAAAATAGTACGTACTCTCAACTCCGAGTGTCTAATTAATGAAAGCCAAGATCCGCTTCCCATGGGGATGTTTTATATTCATCAACTGTGACGTTGTCTATTCAAATCGTTGTGTCCATTGCGTGGGTAGGTGGGTGGGTAGGTCGGTCGGTGCGTTTGTCGGTGGGTAGGTCGGTCGATCGGTGGGTTGGTGGGTCAGTCTGTGCGTGGATGGGTCGGTCGGTCGGACTGCGTGTTTATCTGTCTGACTGTATGTCTGTCTACATGCATATCTGTTTGTCTGTCTCTTTGTCAGACTTTGTGTCTGACTGTGTGTCTGTCTTAGTGTCTGTGTCTGTGCGTTGGACAGTCTTTGTCCAACTTTGGGTCTGTCTGTGTTTGTCTCTTTGTCTGTCTGTCGGTTGGTCGGTCGACCGGTTTGTCAGTCTCTCTGTTCGTCTATATATCTGTTTGTCTCTCTGTCAGTCGATCTGTTTGTCTGCCGATCTGTCTGTCTGCCGATCGGTCGGTCCGTCTGTTCGTATATCTGTCTGCCCCTCTGCCTGTCTATCCGTTTCTCTGAATGTTTAATTGTCCGTCACTCTGTCTATCCGTCAGTGTCCCTGTATGTCTGTCAGTCTCTCTGTCCATAAGCATGTATATCCCTCCGCCTCTCTGTCTTCTGTCCATCCGTCCCTCTGTCAATCTGTCTGTCTGTATCTATGTGTTATAGTCATCTGTCCATCCATGGATGATAGATATACAAGGAAACAGACAGACAGACAGACAGACAGATAGACAGACAGACAGACAGACAGACAGACAGACAGACAGACAGACAGATAGACAGACAGACAGACAGACAGACAGACAGACAGACAGACAGACAGACAGACAGACAGACAGACAGACAGACAGACAGACGGACGGATGGACGGACGGACGGACAGCTACAATATTAAAATATTCCTATACCTGTGTGAACAAAGAAATCGCCGACGACCCCTCATAAGCAAACATCCCCATTTCCCCCTATACTCGTCTGTCCCTATTATTATACGGAAAGCAAAATGTCCGTTATATGTTTGCATGTCACCTGGAAATTGTACCCAAGTTATATATACTTATGTCTACTTAGGTGTTATGTACATACAACACAGTGACTCGTATTTGTGGGACAGTTAATAGCTTCAGATGTCACTACATATTGTAATCGATACAAGAAAAGACACGGGATAGTCGCTCCAGGTATTTGAAAGGCTATCTACAGTAAGTTATGTCTGGCTGTCTGTCCGTGTGTCTTTATATAGCTCCGTCTGTCTGTCTGTCTGTCTGTCTGTCTGTCTATCTGTCAGTTTTTCTGTCTGTTCGTCAGTCATTTGGTCCGTCTATTTGTCTCTCTGTCTGTATGCCCATCCGTACGTTCGTCTGACTGTTCGTCTGACTGTCCGTCTGTAGGCATGTAATTCTGTTAGATCGTCACTCTGCCTGTCCTTCTCTCCGTCCGTCTCTCTGCCTGTCCGTCTCTCTACCTGTCCGTCTCTCTGCCTGTCCGTCTCTCTACCTGTTCGTCTCTCCTTCCGTCTCTCTACCTGTCCGTCTCTCTACCTGTCCGTCTCTCTGCCTGTCCGTCTCTCTGCCTGTCCGTCTCTCCTTCCGTCTCTCTGCCTGTCCGTCTCTCTGCCTATCCGTCTCTCTGCCTGTCCGTCTCTCTGCCTGTCCGTCTCTCTACCTGTTCATCTCTCTGTCCGTCTCTCTGCCTGTCCGTCTCTCTGCCTGTCCGTCTCTCTGTCTGTCCGTCTCTCTGCCTGTCCGTCTCTCCTTCCGTCTCTCTGCCTGTCCGTCTCTCCTTCTGTCTCTCTGCCTGTCCATCTCTCTGCCTGTCCGTCTCTCTGCCTGTCCGTCTCTCTACCTGTCCATCTCTCCGTCCGTCTCTCTGCCTGTCCGTCTCTCTGCCTGTCCGTCTCTCTGCCTGTCCGTCTCTCTACCTGTCCGTCTCTCTACCTGTCCGTCTCTCCTTCCGTCTCTCTGCCTGTCCGACTCTCTGCCTGTCCGTCTCTCTACCTGTCCGTCTCTTTGCCTGTACGTCTCTCTGCCTGTCCGTCTCTCCTTCCGTCTCTCTGCCTGTCCGTCTCTCTACCTGTCCGTCTCTCCGTCCGTCTCTCTGCCTGTCCGTCTCTCCTTCCGTCTCTCTGTCTGTCCGTCTCTCTGCCTGTCCGTCTCTCTACCTGTCCATCTCTCCGTCCGTCTCTCTGCCTGTCCGTCTCTCTACCTGTCCGTCTCTCTGCCTGTCCGTCTCTCTACCTGTCCGTCTCTCCTTCCGTCTCTCTACCTGTCCGTCTCTCTACCTGTCCGTCTCTCTGCCTGTCCGTCTCTCTGCCTGTCCGTCTCTCCTTCCGTCTCTCTGCCTGTCCGTCTCTCTGCCTGTCCGTCTCTCTACCTGTCCATCTCTCTGTCCGTCTCTCTGCCTGTCCGTCTCTCTGCCTGTCCGTCTCTCTGCCTGTCCGTCTCTCTGTCTGTCCGTCTCTCTGCCTGTCCGTCTCTCCTTCCGTCTCTCTGCCTGTCCATCTCTCTGCCTGTCCGTCTCTCTACCTGTCCATCTCTCCGTCCGTCTCTCTGCCTGTCCGTCTCTCTGCCTGTCCGTCTCTCTGCCTGTCCGTCTCTCTACCTGTCCGTCTGTCTACCTGTCCGTCTCTCCTTCCGTCTCTCTGCCTGTCCGACTCTCTGCCTGTCCGTCTCTCTACCTGTCCGTCTCTTTGCCTGTACGTCTCTCTGCCTGTCCGTCTCTCCTTCCGTCTCTCTGCCTGTCCGTCTCTCTACCTGTCCGTCTCTCCGTCCGTCTCTCTGCCTGTCCGTCTCTCCTTCCGTCTCTCTGTCTGTCCGTCTCTCTGCCTGTCCGTCTCTCTACTTGTCCATCTCTCCGTCCGTCTCTCTGCCTGTCCGTCTCTCTACCTGTCCGTCTCTCTGCCTGTCCATCTCTCTACCTGTCCGTCTCTCCTTCCGTCTCTCTACCTGTCCGTCTCTCTACCTGTCCGTCTCTCTGCCTGTCCGTCTCTCTGCCTGTCCGTCTCTCCTTCCGTCTCTCTGCCTGTCCGTCTCTCTGCCTGTCCGTCTCTCTACCTGTCCATCTCTCTGTCCGTCTCTCTGCCTGTCCGTCTCTCTGCCTGTCCGTCTCTCTGCCTGTCCGTCTCTCTGTCTGTCCGTCTCTCTGCCTGTCCGTCTCTCCTTCCGTCTCTCTGCCTGTCCATCTCTCTGCCTGTCCGTCTCTCTGCCTGTGCGTCTCTCTACCTGTCCATCTCTCCGTCCGTCTCTCTGCCTGTCCGTCTCTCTGCCTGTCCGTCTCTCTGCCTGTCCGTCTCTCTACCTGTCCGTCTCTCTGCCTGTCCGTCTCTCTACCTGTCCGTCTCTCCTTCCGTCTCTCTGCCTGTCCGTCTCTCTGCCTGTCCATCTCTCTGCCTGTCCGTTCACCCGTCTGTCCGCCTCTCTGTACTGATGGTCATCTTTCTCTTCAAACATAGATAGATACACAAAAGGACACACTTTGACAGATAGTCGAAGGGAAACACGAATCTCGCCTTAATAACGAAAGGCCATATTAACCCGTGTCCCAATAAAGGTCTGTCTGTCTCTCCTACCGTATGTCTATCTGTAAGTCCGTCTCTCTGTCTGCTTGCGTTCGCCTGTCTCTGTTTCTCTGTCTGTCCTCCTGCCACTGCGTCAGTCATTCCGTCACTCCGTCTGCCTGTCTTTCTGCCTGTCTGTCTATCCTTTCCCTTTTTTCCACCCGTTCGTCTGTCCCTCTGGCTGTCTGTACGCTCGTCTGTCTTTCCGTCCATCTGTCTGATTGTTCGTCCTTGCGACCGCCTGTCTCTCTGTCCGCCGCACTATTCGCGCGTCAGTCATCCCCCCTTCCAATCTGTCTGTCTTTCTGTCTGTCTACCTAATCGTTCGTCCTTATGTCTCACTGACTGTCCACCCGTCCATCCCCCTGTACGCCTGTCTTTTCGTCCTTTCGTCCGTCCCTCTATCTGCCCCTCCGTCTTTCTGTCCGTCCGACTG
>JACEFZ010006258.1:17500-40000 GCA_014155875.1 Cepaea nemoralis | reverse complement strand
GACATCATTTTATTGGTCAGTATATTTCTCATCTTGCAAAAGGCAACTTTTGACATAGCGATTCTTGATCTAATCTCTTCAAGGCATCTCCCATCAGATGTTATGACTGTTCCGAGATAGTTGTACCGATTCACTTGTTTAATAATATGCCCATTTATTTGTATTTTATATTGTGGTATTTCCTTCTTCCTAGTAACGACCACAATCTTGCCTTCTTACAATTTCTTCTTCTTCTTCTGCATTCATCCGGAGTTTTGTTTTGTTTTGTTTTGACGTGATTGCGTTGTACCTATTTGCAGCAGAGCTGCGTTCTTGCGCCGTTAGGCCGACACACCCGACTTCTGCGGGCATTTGTTGACCGGGTTAACCTTCCTGGGGGTTTCTTAGGACGTTTAACTCTCACTGTTGTGGTGTTATCCCCCATCCCTGCTGGCCCATATAGAACAGCCAAAGACATCATGGTCAGCCCTCAAGGGAAGCCAGGGGCAGACCATGGGCATTCCCTCCCATCCAAGGAGGCTTCCATACTTGCAGAGCCGACACACAGCGCTCTGGTACTGGGCTCATCCAAGGAATCATCACGTCCTGCACATGGCTGCTTAGCCTCATTTCCGTATATTGGGCCCTCTGTTCACCATAAGCTGTTCTTCCGGAAACCAGAAGAATGCAGTCTGCAGATGACATCCACACAGTGAGCTTTCGATTCGGACTTTCCACGTAATGGATTTGCTATCCAAGCAATATTCCATTGCATGCCTCTGGAACGCTTTTGTAACCCATTTACCTGTGGTATGAAGTATGGCAGCCTAAACACTTCTTCATGCACCTTTAGATGTCAACCTGAATGTAGTTAAAGTAAGCTGCAGCCAACTTGAGCTTATTGATATCTCCATAGAGCTTGTCCTCAAATGAAGCAGTTGTGAGTCAAAATATATTTCTCTGTTCTGCATATATTGGGCACTCCTGCAGCAAATGTTTAGCTGTAATTTTACCAGTTCCACAATTACATTCATCGGTATCTCCTATTTTTAGTTTATTGAACATGTGGTATTTCAGCCTGTTATGTCCTTTGCGGAGTCTGAAGATTGCTACTTGTTCTCTTCGGTCGAGTTTGTAATATGCATCATCCTTCTGGATGCTCTGATTCCCATTTGGTTCTATAAGTACTTTGTATAAACCTCTTTGCCTCATTATAGGTTATGTTTATGTCAGGCTGTGGTAGTCGTCCTCCCTCTTTTGCTAGTCTGTCAGCCTCTTCATTTCCAGGTGTACATGTACTGCAATGTGATGGGACCCACTGTATTACAACCTTTTTGGATTTCTGGCATAGACCATGGAGTGCTGCTCTTAGGTCAGCTAGTTCTGTGCTGTTTTTGCTCTTCAGTATTTAGAAAGCTGACTTTGCATCTGTGAAGATAGCTATATGCTTCTCTTAATTTTCCTCCATCAAGAGCATTTCTGCGGCAGTTTTCAAGGCCTTTACCTCCGCTTTAAAGTTACTTGAAAATTTTCAAGTGTTCTTTTTCTTGATACTAGGAATATTTTCTATCATCTCAGGCAGTTGCTGATGTCTCCAAGTTGGGAACTTGTGTGCATTGTAGATGGGTTTGACTGTTGATATGTTAAGTATAGGATCTGCCATAATCTTTCGTTTTGCAGTTTCTACAAAGTTGCTACGCTTCAGTCTTCCCTTTCCAAAACCATTAAACCTGTTATACATAGGGTAGACTGTCAATCTTCTAAATTTTTCTGCTTGTTGCTGGGTTCTGCTGTCTCTTCTATCCTGCATTGGATGTAAACAAGTGATCTTTACTAGTTCATTAATAGGCGTTGTCTTCAGGCTTCCAGTTATGATTCACATTCCTTGATTTTGGACTCTACTTATTTTGTTAAAGTTTGACTTAGCTGCTGTTGCCCAAACTGTAATGCCATATTCCAGTACTGGCCTCATCAGCCCAGTATATAACTTCTTGAGAACTTTCTCATCTGCTGCCCACGTTGTACCAGCAAGCTTTTTCATGACTGACATTCTTTGCTCTGCTCTTGTTCGATTTTTCTCAACCTGTGTCTTCCATGTCAGGTGACGATCAAAGGTGACTCCTAGATAGTTTGGATTTTCTTCATGGCGCAATATTTTTCCATTTAATGCCAGCTTAGGTTGCTGAGTTTTATTTGAGAGGGAGAACACTGTGCATGTTGTCTTCTCCTCACTTATCGTCACTAGCCATTATTTTGACCAGTCCTCTAGCGCTAATAAGGCTTACTGTATTCTGTTGTTAGATGTACTGATATATTCTTCAGATGTCCATATGGCTAGGTCATCTGCAAAGGAGGATGTGTGTACTCTGGCTTGAAAATATTCCGTGATGTCATTTATATATGCTAGACATAATGTTGGTGAAAGAACTCCTCCTTGGGGGACACCTTGCTCCAAGAGCATCATTTTGCTGGTTTGTCCTTGTACTTTTGTCCTCGCAGTTCTGTTCTCAAGGTAGTGGCTGATCCATTTGTACATTTTCCCACAAACATGCATTTTTTTGCAGTTTTACTTTCAGTCCTTTCTTTCATACTTTATCAAATACCTTTTCTAAATCTATCCAGACAGCTAGTGTGTGCTTTTTCTCTTGGAAAGTATCCTCTATTTCCTGAGCTATATAGGTTATTTGATCTTCAGTGGATCTGTACTTTTTGAATCCTGCTTTGTGTGGTGTTAAGAGTTGGTTTTCTTCCAGATGCCATTTTAGCCTGTCATTGATAATGCGTTCCATTAATTTTCCTACACAGCTACGTAGACTGAATCAAATCAAATCAAATCAAATCAACTTTATTAGGGTCACAAAGTGGGCGCGCAGGCCCGTCTTACATTCGGCCCTTCCTACATTCGGCCCTTCCAATCACTCGTCTTTCATTCATCAAGAGCATTATACATTTACATAGGAAGAAAAATAAACATTGTGAAATGAATGTTGTAAACATAAACAAGGCAAATTACCATGTTATGAGGCCCATCTCCCACCTACCCATACATCACCCCACCCACACAACACCCCCACCTACCCACACACGCACAACAAGGGACACATACATACCCCACCAACCGATCCATCCCCCTTCCGCACATCCCCCACCCACACACTATCCCCTCACCTGTTCCCCCAACCACAACACACTCGCCACCCACAAACATTCCCCACCAACCCACACATCCTCTCCCCATCCACACCTCAAACCACCCATCCCCCAGCCACATCTCCATTGACCACATATTCACCACCCACGCACACAATCCCCCACCAACCCACACATCGCACATCCACTCACACATCCCCAAACCATACACACACATCCCCACCAACTGACATCTCCCTACCCCCCCCCCCCACACACACATCTCCCTAACCACCCATACATCCCCAATCCACTCACACACACACCCCACCACCCACACATACATCCTCCACCCACCCATACATGCCTTAACCCAATCCCCCACCCGCACATCACATACATTCCCCTACCACGCAATATTCCCAACCCACGCACCGCACACACACATATCCCTCACCAACACATCCCACACCCACATACCACCACACATCCCCACCTACACACCACACACATATCCCCCACCCACATACCGCACAATATTCCCACCCACACCCACACAGATACCCTTACCCATCCCCCCACATACCCCACCCACACACCACAAAATCCCCCATCCACACACACATACCTCACCACACAATATCCCTAACCAAACACACCACACACCTCTCCCCACCCACACACGCATTCCCTACCCGTCCACCAACACACACTCACTCACGCACACATCCTCCACTAAGCACCCACACCCCCCACCCACCCACTCCCCAACCAAACATCTCTCGATCACAATACCCCTACCCACACACATCCCTCCACCCACTCACGCATCCCACCCCGACACATACACATCCCTCACCCACCTACACATCCCTAAGCCACTCACACACCCCAACCCACACATTCCCCATCCACGCACACATCTCCCACCCACACACCCCCACATACTTCCCCCAACCACCCCACCCATACACACATTCCCCGCACCCATCACACACATCCCCGACACCACACACTATCCCCCACCCACACACATATCCTCACCCATACCACCACACCCCCACCCACACACCATGCACACATCCCCCACCAACACACCGCACACATATCTCAAACCCACACACCATACACTTCTCCCCACCCGCCCTTGCATCCCCAATCCACCCAACACAATCCCCTACCCACACAACCCCGCCACCCACACATACTTCCTCAAACCACCCACACATCACCACCCACATAAACACACACACCCCACACCCGTCCCATACACATATCCTCCACCCATACACACATCCCCCACACCCATTCCCACACCCCTACTTTCACCCCCACACATCCATCCACACATCCCACCAACACCCACAAATATCACTACCCACAAAAACCCACACACCCAACCCATCCAAACGCATACCCCCACCCACACATCCCCACCCACACATATCCCCACACTCACACACATCCTCCACACACACTCACACCTCCTCACATCTAGACACATACAAAATGTCTCACGTTAGCATTGAAACTAGTATGAACAAGCTCCCACACTTTACTCACACACATACACTGACAATTGTCATGAGCAGTCTCATAAAAATGTTAAATATGGAGAAAAATGTGTACATAAAAAGTATGTGACGTAAACATAGTGATGCTCCCAGACACAGAGATACACATAGAGAAGACACACACACACACACACACACACACACACACATTCATTCACTCTCACGCTCACTCATTCTGTCTCTCATTCACACTCACTGACTCTCTCACTCAAACTACAGTAATGTACATAAGTTTATATTATACATGTTAAAATCAAATGGTATTTAACTGATAATATGACAGATGAGAATACACAAACATATGAATTCGCGTGTTACATAACATGCGTGTTACATGACATGCATCTGCTCAGCTCTCGCTCTCTCTCTCTCTCTCTCTCTCTCTCTCTCTCTCTCTCTCTCTCTCTCTCTCTCTCTCTCTCTCTCTCTCTCTCTCTTTCTGTATTCTTTCATATACACACACTCACACGCATGCGCGCGCTCACACACACACTAACACATCAACTCTCGAACTGTCTCACTCTCTCACACACAATCCTTCACACACACACTCACTCTCTCAATCACACTCTCTCACACATATACATACGCATGAACGCATGCACGCACACACTCCCTCACTGACTCTCACACATACACGTACGAATGCATGCACTGACACATTCCCTACCATTTCTCGCTCAATCACTCTCTCCACACACACGCTCGCACGTGCACACACACACATTCACTCTCTCTCTCTCTGACACCCACTTTCTCTCTCTCTCTCTCTCTCTCTCTCTCTCTCTCTCTCTCTCTCTCTCTCTCTCTCTCTCTCTCTCTCTCGCTCCCACACGCACACACATATATAGTGAACAATTATAGTTAAACAATTATAATGAACGATTATAATGAACAATTATACCAGTAAATGAATTATGGTGGCATATAGTCGGTATGGATTAAGTATTGAAAGAGTTTTCGGTTAAATGTGTAGGGACTCATTGGAGTTTTCAGATCTGGAGGCAGATCATTCCATAAGTGCGCACCAGAATAGGCGAAACATGTTTTGTATAGGTCCAATCTAGGCTTTGAGACATGTAACAAATTTAGGCGCTTGCTGTTCATTGCATTAGATTGAATCAGCGGCAGAAGATACTCTGGGGTATTCTGAGATATAATTTTGTTCACTAATTTGGCTTTGTTGAAAAGGAAGCGCTTTTGAAGTGGTAGAAGTCTTAGATGACTGTACAAATTATTACTTTCAACGTGCTTTCTGCCAGAAACCAGACGAATAGCGCGGTTTTGTAGAGAACATAGTCGTTTTAAATTAGATTTAGGGCAACCATCCCAAACTGTGGAACAGTAATCGAGATGTGATTGGATATAGCATGTATAGAATATTTTTCGTGTGCTTTCGTCCAGGAAGTGCTGAATTTTAGCAAGTTGGTAAACTTTTTGTGCTATTTTCTTGGTAAGAACGTGAACATGAGGGCTCCAGCTCAAATGGCTGTCAATTAAAAGACCTAGTGTTTTATGTTCATTCACATTAACTATAGGTAACGTGCCCATGCGGAGTTCGAGCGGTGATCCAGTTATGGCTAGTGTCTGTAGTTTTTGTCTGGTCGTTATTAGCATGGATTTGGTTTTGTCGATGTTAATTTGCATGCGGTTTTCATTGCTCCATCTAGTAAGATTATCGAGTTCCTTTTGTAAAGAATTCTCTAATTCACTACGGTTTTCTTGACTAGTATATATAGTACAGTCGTCTGCAAATAGATCACAAGTTGTATTGATATATAAAGGAAGATCATTAATATAAACTGCAAAAAGCAGCGGACCTAGTATTGAGCCCTGAGGCACACCAATATTAAGCTGTGTGGGTCTTGATAGACAGTTGTTGAAGGACACGACTTGTCTGTCGGATAGAAATGACGTAATTATGTTCACCATGTTGGTGCTTATCTTCATTTGTTTTAGTTTTCTAATTAAAATATCGTGATCTACCATATCAAAAGCTTTTTTAAAGTCTACAAACACCGCTCCACAAATTCTACCGTTGTTGATGTTTAAGTGCCAGTTATCGGTCATTTTTGTTAGAGCACTATGGCAAGAATATTTAGGTCGAAACCCAGATTGACTGTTAATTATTAGATCGTTGTTAATTAAATGGTGTAACGTTATTTTATGAATGTGTTTTTCTAGTGGTTTTGATAGCGACGATAGTAAGGAAATAGGTCTATAATTACCCAAAACGCTATTATCGATTGAGCCATTTTTAATTAGCGGAAACACTTTAGCAATTTTAAAAGCAGATGGAAAGTAGTTTTTGGCCAGGCACTGGTTATATATGAACGTTAAGGACTCACTAATGACTGGTGCAGCACAACGAAGAATTCTATTACTGATACCATCTAGGCCATGTGAGATTGTTGATTTGAGGTTTAAGAGATATTTATAAACGTCTGCAACAGACATTAAAGGAATCTCAGCGGGAATATTTCTGGTGCACTTCTCCTCACAGAATGATGCCAGTGAACTTAAATTACACGATGAGTCTGGTATTGAAGACTTTAGATTCTCTATTTCTGATTGAAAGAACCAACTGAATTCATCGCATGTTATAGAATTTGGTATTGCTGATTCTGTAGGGCGTTTCTTATTGGTTAGCAAGTTAATAGCCTTCCATATATTTGTACTGTTTGAATTATCGACAATCAAATTTTTAAAATGGTCTTTTTTTATCCTACGAATTTCATTTGTGTGCTGTATCTCGCTCTCTCATAATTTCCAGAACTTCACTAGTGACCCATGGGGATTTATGTTGATTTTTGACTCGAAGCTTCTTTGATTGGCACGTGTTTATCGAACACATTGTAGACTGTCTTCGTCCAGAAAGCCAATGCATCGTCCGGGTCAGGAAGTTGGTAAACGTGATCAAGGGCTGCTTTTCTTAAGTCTTGCAAACTGATAGTCGATAGCCATTTGGTTCTTCCAGGTCGTTTCCTTTCTTTGGGACTGGTATTAGTATAGCTTCCTTCCATGCCTGTGGGACTATTCCTCTCTTCCAGCTGTAATTTAGGACTGCTAGTAGTTTCTTCTTTTTTTTTTTGCCTTAGTGCCTAGTCCTATTAGCATTTCATTTGTGATTCCATCCTTTCCTGGTGATTTATTCTTTTTTAGGGTATTCATTGCCTGTTCCATTTCTTTCACTGTTAGATTTGCCATCATATATTCTGCTGCTGTCTCTGTATTACTATGATGTATCTGTTTATCTTTGATTGCTTTCTTCTGTTTGATTGTTATATCAATGTGGTTTGCACTGGCATAGTGTTCCATTAGTGCATTTGCAGCCTTTTCCCCTGTAATCAAGGCATTTCCTTGTTTAATTGTTATTTGTTTGTTTCTAGGTACTTCATTGTTCATGGCTTTCACTAGTTTCCATAGTTTGTTTCTATCCCTGTCAAAGTTAAGGTTTTCTGTTTTTTCCCTCCAACAATCTCTTGTTGTTTGATTTACTTAACCCTAGTTGTTCACTGTGTGCAACAACTGCATCTACTAAATGTTGCAGATCCTGCTCATTGTCTGCAATCAATACTGTATTATCCGGATATCTAATGTTATTGATGTTATATCCCCCAATGATGATTCCTTTCATATCTTCTACATTTCTGAAAATATTTTCACTTTACATGGGAAAAAAGATCTGGAGACATTACACATTCCTGTCTCACACCTCTCTTATTATGCTGATATTGACCTACTCCAGCTTTCTCCTGCTCATAACATGCCCAGAGAATGTGGACTGTACATTGCGTACAGATATTATATGCGAGGCATCTGTAGATAAGGTTGTTCGCAATTGCTTTCCTTATTAGCAGTGACAATACTGGTCGATTGGTCGATGACCGTAGCCATTGCCTCCATAAAGAGATCCGTTGCCTACCGTCGTGAAATTGCTGCTCCTCAACTTCATCCACCACCTGCACCCATGGCGTCACGTAACCCTGGTCGCTTGGTTTAACGGGTATTCCACCTTGCCCAAAGGTAAGGAGGCTGGAGGAGGGAAGGGGCTACTTTATTTCTTTTTTGATAGTGGATACCCCTACTCCACCACCCGAGCCAGTTGTCTCAATACGCAATAATAGTTAACCTTAGTTGCATGTCGTTCACAGGACGTTGCAATCAAGCACGGTACTTTTTTCCTGTTTGTGATTACTAGGCAAATTTACGTTTGCTAGTTTGTCATTGCCTCAGATATGATAATAAGAAGCAAAACATCGCCCCTCCACCCGAATATTGCGGCCTATACAACTGATACTCTCTTTGCCAGCTCGAGTTATCTTTCTTCACAACGCGATTTATCTTGTACCGGAAACACGTGACGTAAAAGACCGGAAGCAACAGGAAGCCATATTGTCACCCCCGGATAGCTTTTGTGGGAATTTACAGCCGCGGTGATCAACGGATTAAAATATTTACGGTCACCTTTGATTATTTTTGGTGCTTTTGTATTCGTGATTATAAGTGTGGTCAGAACTAGTCCATTGTGCTAGAGAAATATAACTTAGCTGACAGAATGTTATTGACTGTCTATCGAGCTAGCTCTTTCTCTCATATATGTGTTTTATCTGTATACGTATCTACCTATTTATCTGTCTGCTGAAGCTGTCTGGCTGAAGACCTTTCTAAGTGTATTTGATAAGCATGTTCCACTTAAGGAAGTTCGAGTTAAATATTACACTAAGCCCGCGTGGATCACACAGGAGGTAGTTGGACTTATGAGAGACCGGGACAGGGTACATAAAAATAGAGATCAAACCCAAAACAATGTTTTCCCGTAGTGAATTTGAATAACGAAGACACAAACAATAGATTGCACGATTTATTGCCTGGCATATTTCGCTGCATCTCGTCAGGTACATACTGCAGAACTCACACAACTTACGTGAAATTAACTAGATAAATCCTTCAAGTTGAAATATACACAATTTCGCACAGTAATGTCGATTGTCTACCACGGTAATTTTAAGCTGACTAACATGTCTTTCTGTTTACACAATTCTGGCTTGCGTTGATAGATCATAATTGCTTCTGCAAATTTTAACAAGCGAGTATTCTGTGTTCTAAACAACACGCGAAATGCAGTCTCTCTGGACACAACATGGCGACTGGCAACAATGTGCTTGCCGATTGAAGACGCCGGGAGCTTCCGGTGTGTCGGCTCCTCGTGGCTATCATCTCCTGTGTGTTGTATCTTGTTGACCCATTGAGGTATGTGTTCTAACACCCGTTTGTTAAGCTGTCTCTCCGTTCGGCCAATGTAAACGGCCTGGCATCTACATGTGAATTGGTAAATACAATTGTTTGTGGCGTACAGAGGAACAGGCTCTTTGACTGTTGGTGTAGGAATGGGTACGGTTTTACATCTAATGACTGGAGTTGCCGCACAGAATGTTTGACCTACTGCTGTAGTAAGCCGGTCTTGTAGACGTTGCATTACGTCATCCCCTCGAAAGGTTAGCTGGATGAATACCTTGAGTTTAGGGACTGTAGTTACGTCTGCTTTGGGTTTGGGCTGTTGGCAATGGCGCTTTATAAATCCTGTGGAGTACCCATTCAGGTTTAAGACATTCTTCAGAGTTTCAAATTCCTCTGTCAGTGTGTCCTGGGTGCATATCTTTCTAGCACGGTCAAACAAGGTCCGTACTAAGCCCCGTTTGTACTGGACAGGTGTGAAGCTCTGAAAATTTAGGTATTGGCCAGTCCATGTTTCTTTGCGATACACCGATCTTTGAATTGTGCCGTCTGCTCTACGTCTCATTAGAATATCTAGGAACGGTAACGCTTCGTTGTGTTCGTGTTCCATAGATAGAGAGATGTTTTTATGCGTCTTGTTCATTGTGGCCTGAAACGATGTTGCTTGTAGCTCGTCTGTGGTGATGATTAGTATATCGTCCACATAACGCCGGTAAAAGGCCAAGTTGTTGATGTCTGAGGATCTCTTTTCTTCTAAGTGTGCCATGAAGATGTCCGCTAGAATAGGACCAAGAGGACTCCCCATGGCCACTCCGTCAATTTGGCGGTATGACTTAGTTTGAAAATTGAATAGGATGTTGGCGGTACATAGTAGTAGTAGCCTCTCCAGAATAGGTGTTGGTATGCCTAATTTTAGTTGTTTGTCTTCAATGCGTTCCCTTATTATTTTCACTGTCTCCTCTAATGGAACGTTAGTGAATAGGGAGGCTATATCCATGGATGCCATGTGTTTGTTATTTATGTCCATAGTATCCAATAATTCCACCAGTTGGAATGTATCTCTGAGTATTTTTGGATCGAAGGACTGTCGTACTGGTTTTAACATTTCGGCTAACCATCTCGCCATTCGGTGTTGTGCAGAGTTAACCATGGACAGGATAGGTCTTAGCGGGATGCCGGGCTTGTGAAGTTTGGGTAGACCGTACATCTGAGGAGTGTGCGAGCCGCGTGGTGTGAGCGTTTTTGCAGTGGCCTCACTGATGAGTCCCGCATTCACAAGTGACTGGATCTCTTTCCTCATTATAGCATCCAGGTCCTCCGACTTGTTTACTTTTTGATCTATCCTGAATTTGGATTCGTCTGACAATATTACATCCATTTTTCTCTGGTAATCTGACATGTCCATCAGTACTGTACCGCTCCCTTTGTCAGGTTTCAGTATGACGAGGGTTTTGTTAGCCTTTAACGCTTTTAAGGCAGTAAGGTGTTCGTTGGTCAGCGGACACGTCTGTTTAGAGGGTGTTGTGCGATACTGGTGTTCTAAATCTACCAGTTTGGCCTTCAGCCACCCGACCGAATCAGCAGAGGTAGGTGATAACTTGGAGACTTGATCAAACAACATTTCAAGAACGCATTGAAGACAAACAACTAAAATTAGGCATACCAACACCTATTCTGGAGAGGCTACTACTACTATGTACCGCCAACATCCTATTCAATTTTCAAACTAAGTCATACCGCCAAATTGACGGAGTGGCCATGGGGAGTCCTCTTGGTCCTATTCTAGCGGACATCTTCATGGCACACTTAGAAGAAAAGAGATCCTCAGACATCAACAACTTGGCCTTTTACCGGCGTTATGTGGACGATATACTAATCATCACCACAGACGAGCTACAAGCAACATCGTTTCAGGCCACAATGAACAAGACGCATAAAAACATCTCTCTATCTATGGAACACGAACACAACGAAGCGTTACCGTTCCTAGATATTCTAATGAGACGTAGAGCAGACGGCACAATTCAAAGATCGGTGTATCGCAAAGAAACATGGACTGGCCAATACCTAAATTTTCAGAGCTTCACACCTGTCCAGTACAAACGGGGCTTAGTACGGACCTTGTTTGACCGTGCTAGAAAGATATGCACCCAGGACACACTGACAGAGGAATTTGAAACTCTGAAGAATGTCTTAAACCTGAATGGGTACTCCACAGGATTTATAAAGCGCCATTGCCAACAGCCCAAACCCAAAGCAGACGTAACTACAGTCCCTAAACTCAAGGTATTCATCCAGCTAACCTTTCGAGGGGATGACGTAATGCAACGTCTACAAGACCGGCTTACTACAGCAGTAGGTCAAACATTCTGTGCGGCAACTCCAGTCATTAGATGTAAAACCGTACCCATTCCTACACCAACAGTCAAAGAGCCTGTTCCTCTGTACGCCACAAACAATTGTATTTACCAATTCACATGTAGATGCCAGGCCGTTTACATTGGCCGAACGGAGAGACAGCTTAACAAACGGGTGTTAGAACACATACCTCAATGGGTCAACAAGATACAACACACAGGAGATGATAGCCACGAGGAGCCGACACACCGGAAGCTCCCGGCGTCTTCAATCGGCAAGCACATTGTTGCCAGTCGCCATGTTGTGTCCAGAGAGACTGCATTTCGCGTGTTGTTTAGAACACAGAATACTCGCTTGTTAAAATTTGCAGAAGCAATTATGATCTATCAACGCAAGCCAGAATTGTGTAAACAGAAAGACATGTTAGTCAGCTTAAAATTACCGTGGTAGACAATCGACATTACTGTGCGAAATTGTGTATATTTCAACTTGAAGGATTTATCTAGTTAATTTCACGTAAGTTGTGTGAGTTCTGCAGTATGTACCTGACGAGATGCAGCGAAATATGCCAGGCAATAAATCGTGCAATCTATTGTTTGTGTCTTCGTTATTCAGAGATCAAACCATTAACCGAAGTCTGAGAAAGAAAGTTCAATATGTTATTCGAAGGGAAAAGAAAGACTATTTTAAGAACTTAATAATAGATAAAACCGACACTGTTATTGTTTGTCCATCAAGAATGATGATGACCATTCATTTCATCCAGTGGGGTTAAAAGTATGGAGCTATGAGCTTTAAGATGGCTGGTAAGGTCTATTTTGGCTCGAAATGTTCTTTGACAATGTGGGCAAAGAACGCTTGATGTTCCAGGAGGAAGATCTCCTGCAGAGGTTTTTCTGTCCAGCCTTTTCTTCACAGCTCTTGCAGTCCTGGTTGCTTCACAAGTGACTGTACCCTTGTGTAATGATGTACGCAACGAATTACGGTCTTTAGCAGCAGTCTCCCAGGTGTCAAGATGAATTCCAAAAGCTTTCAGTGAGATTTTCAGAGTGTCTTTACGGCGTTTCCACTGGCTGAATTCAGAGCGTTTACCACAACGCAGCTCGCCGTGAAAAAAAATGTTTAGGGAGCCTGTGATCTGGCATACGAGTTAAAAGACCAGCTCAGCAAATGTGATTTTTCATTAGTAGAGTGTGGATACTGGGCATGGAAGATCTTTCTAGAACTTCAAGGTATGGGATCTTGTCTTGCCATTTAATCTCCAAGAACTTCCTAAGGCAGACTGTGTGGAAGTGGTTTAATTTCCTAGCATATCGCTGATAAACAGTCCATGTTTCACAAGCAAATAGTAGTGTGGATAATACAACTGCGTTATAGACTTTCAGCTTTGTTTGCAGGCTTATTCCATTTCGATCCCATGCATTCTTGTACAGTCTGCCAAAGACCGCGCTGGCCTTGGAGATTCTTGCATTCACTTCGCCATCAATTGTGGCAGCTTGTGACACAGTGCTGCCAAGATAGGTGAATTTGTCCACAACACTTAGTCTATGACCGTTCACCTTGCTATCCAACACGGTGTGATTATTCACTGGAGCTGGCTGGTACATAACTATATTCTTCTCTAAGTTTATATTGAGCCCAATGTTGGCAATATATGAAGTTGGATGAAGAATGACTTGCGTGATGAATTGGATTAAAGGGAGGAAGTGTTGCTCAATTCGTCGACCTCACTTTCTCGACTGAGTCCATCTAAGTCCAGTGGCAAGACAAGACAAGACGACTGGAGACGAATACAGGTGTTGTGGATTACCAGGGCCTTCTACGTGCCTTGCCATGCTCATTACGTTCCACAACGCTTTTCAGGTAAACGCCGTCTTGCCTGCTGAACCATCAGTGATTTCATCCCCGCAGTCTGCCGAATCTCGTCTTCACATGCTTGGTAGGCTACCCTAGTTAACCGCTTGGCTTGACACCAAATCGGCTACCCACGCCTTGTTTAGCCAGCCTCTCACAGCTGTTACCCGGGGGTGGCCGCTTTCGCATGCTGACAGCTACTAGGAGCCACAGGAGTGAGCTGGGTGTCAGGCTTGGACCAGTGGGGGAATAGGTCCTGACGAGGACACGAGAGTAATCCTTACCAAAGGTACTACCAATGTCTGATACCCCCCCCCCCCCCCCCCCCCCCCAAATGCATTTTTTTAAAAAACAACACTAAAGATATATAAAAAGCAATTAATACCTTGACAAACAAACACAAGTCATCTCAATCATTACCATCAAATTAGATTACATGTGATCAATTCAGTAGGTTCTCTCAGTCCGACATAAACCAATTGAAGGCTGCAATACCAGATTCTCCTCATGACATATCTTTATTATTATCATTTTGTGAGAACAAATGCTATAAAGACATTCCCTCCAACATACCGCTAATGACGACCACTGAAGTATTTACTCATCTCAGTAACCTAAAAAAACAATAACTCATCAGGACTTGATGGAATCAGTGATCGGACCTTTCGCTACGCTGCACCGTGGGTCTGCAAGTCGCTAACTTTTATATATAATCAGTGTCTCACCGAAGGTCACTTCCCATCATCATTTAAAATCGCTAAAGTGTATCCTCATTTAAAAGCTGGTTCATTAGACGATCGTCTCCTGAGTAACTATAGGCCAATTTCCATATTACCCTCACTATCCAAACCGCTAGAAATCACATTAATAAAACAACACTAGAGCACTTAGTTCGCCACAAACTAATAGTTGACAGTCAGTCAGGATTTCGGCCAAAATATTCTTGTCATACGGCCCTAACAAACATGATAGAAAACTGGCATCAAAATATTAACAACAATACTCTATGTGGAGCGGTGTTTATAGACTTTAGAAAAGCATTCGATATGATAGATCATACTATTCTAATTTAAAAAAACTAGAAACAATGAAAGTAAGCTTTAATATAGTGACATTAATAAAATCATTTTTATTAGACAGAAAACAAGTAGTATCACACAATAAATCTTTATCTCAAGCCATTACCATTAATATTGGAGTACCTCAGGGGTCTATACTTGGCCCTCTGTTATTTGCCATTTATATAAATGATCTTCCCTTATATCTGTCGTCGTCCTGCGATCTATTTGCAGACGACTGCACAGTATATACAAACGCTATTGATTGTAATGTGCTAGAATTATCCTTGCAACAGGAAATAAATAGTGTAGTTAACTGGAGTCATGCAAACCGCATGCAAATTAACATTTCTAAAACAAAATCTATGTTAATAGCAACCAGGCAAAGACTTCACACTCTAAACTCACAGAGAACTCTTCAGCTGCACATTGGTAGCACGCCTATAGAAAGTGTAACCGAGCACAAGGCACTGGGTCTTATCATAGATCAAAATCTAACCTTTAATTCCCATGTTCATGCTCTAGTTAAACAAATAGCCAAAAAAGTATACCAACTTGCCAAATTAAAAATTTCCTCGACGAAAACACAAGAAAGATATTCTATACTTCCCACATACAAACACATATTGATTATTGCTCCACAATCTGGGATGGATGCTCCAAATCAATAACAAAACGCCTTTATTCACTCCAGAAAAGGGCAGTGCGTTTAATCAATGGTGATAAGCTTACAGACAATTCTAACCTACATGAACGTCTTCAGTTACTGCCACTCCACAAACGCCTACTTTTTAATAAGGCTAAACTAATTCACAAAATCCTATTTCAAAATGCTCCAAGCTACCTTTGGCCATTGTTCAAATATAACGCAAGACATAGCGAACGGCTAAATATACTTCATGTCCCTAAACCTAGGATAGACGTATATAAAACAAGCTTAGCATACTCTGCCACTCAGTTGTGGAACAAGTCTTCCACAAGAAATCAAAGACACCACCAATCAGTATAAATACAGTCACAACCTGTTTGAACACTATCTCAGTACAGACTACATGCCCCCTTAAAAATAATAATGGTAAATTATCTCAAACGACAACTAGCCACTAAACATTTCCATATGTATGGCACGTTACACCTTCCTTGGGTATTTTGATGCCCATGTTAAAAATTGTCCTCAGTGAGTCATGTATTATTGATTATTTTTCATGCGTTTTTATTTTTCATTTTATTATATTTTATTATTGCTTTTTAGTTGCCTAAGATTATTCATAACTGATGTTGAATGAAATAATGTATGAGAGGAATTAGAGAAGAAGGGCAGAATGTGAGACGGGTCTGCTGTCAAATTTTTAACCCTTTGAAAATACAGATTGTTCGTTCGTTCGTTCGTTCGTTCTTTAGTTTGTTCGTTCGTTCGTTCTGCCTGGTGTTTATATATCTGTAATAGTTGTAGCAGCAGTAGTATTAGCAGCAGCGGCGGAAGAAGTTGTATTAGTAGTATCAGATTTTGTTTTTGTAGTAGTAGAAGTAGTTGTTGTTGTTGTTGTAGTTATAATAGTTATAGCAGCAGCTGTATTAGTAGTATTTGTCTTAATATTGGTATTACTAGTAGTAATTGTGGTGGTAGTAGTAGGCTGTTGTAGATGTAGTTGTTGTAGTTATAGTAGTATTAGTGGTGGTGGTAGTAGTAGTAGTAGTAGTAGTAGTAGTAGTAGTAGTAGTAGTAGTAGTAGTAGTAGTAGTAGTTGTTGTTGTTGTTGTTGTTGTTGTTGTTGTTGTTGTTGTCGTTGTCGTTGTTGTTGTTGTTGTTGTTGTTGTTGTTGTTGTTGTTGTTGTTTTAGTACTAGTAGCAGTAGCAGCAGTAGTAGTAGCAATAATCCAATATCACCATTAGAAAGAGCAGAAGCACTAATAGTAGTAGTTAATGAAATTGTCAGCTTTATTTCTATCAAAAGAGCTATGGTACGAGAAGAAGAAGAAGAAGAAGAAGAAGAAGAAGAAGAAGAAGAAGAAGAAGAAGAAGAAGAAGAAGAAGAAGAAGAAGAAGAAGAAGAAGAAGAAGAAGAAGAACAACAACAACAACAACAACAACAACAACAACAACAACAACAAGAACAAAACGAAGGCAACAGCAAAATTCAATAACATTTGAAATTAGCAAAGCATTAGCAAGGATAAATAAATAAGAATACTTCACTAAACATGAAAGCAAAGCAAACAGAACAGCGGTCAGACACGCAAAGTGCGCGAAAAACTGCTAAAATGATTCTCTTAGAGGATGCAAGAAGGACGCCTAACGAGAGAGAACAGGCGGATCGATGGAAACGCAGGCAGGCGGAAAACAGATAGATTTATCAGCAAAAATTGTCAGAGAGAAAAGAGAAGTTAGTGAAATTTGTGAAATCTTGTCTCATCTCATCTTGTTCCTCTTGTACCTTGCAGTGTCGTGGTGAAGTATAAATAGCGAGAGAGTGTCTGTTTATGGGTTTCATATATCGAGGTTCCCATGGACTGTTAATCTCTCCGTATACCATCTCATCTTATCTCAGTTAGCTAAGACGGACGGACGAAAGGACGGTCGGACAAACGGACGGACGGACGGGCGGGGGGCTGGCGGGCGGGCGGACGAACGGAAAGACGGACTGACCCACCGACAGACAGACAGACAGACAGACAGACAGACAGACAGACAGACAGACAGACAGACAGACAGACAGACAGACAGACAGACAGACAAAACGAAACTAAACAAACCAAAGACAGAATCAAAGGAATCATAAAGTAGCTCACAAGAGAGAAAGTACGAAAACACAGGCCTGACGTCACGACACCTCAGTAAAGAACTGTCAGTTAGACGTGGGAGAGCTATAATTTAGACGGTTGTCGGTTTCACACGCAGGGTATCTTTTAGACAAGATTGGTTGTGTGTCTGACCTTTTGTTCCAGAGATCTATCTATCTATCTATCTATCTATTTATCTATCTATCTATCTATCTATCTATCTATCTATCTATCTGTCTGTCTGTCTGTCTGTCTGTCTGTCTGTCTGTCTGTCCTTCTTTTTTCTTTCTTCCTTTCTTGCTTTCTGTCCTTCTTTATTTCTGTCCATCTGTCTTTCTTTCTTTTTCCTTTTTTTGTCTTTTTCTCTCGTTTGTTCTTTCTTTCCATTTGATCATTTGTATGTTGTTGTTTTTCCTATCTGTCTGTGTTTCCATATTTTTATTTTTCTGTCTTTCTTTCTTTCTCTTTCTCTCTCACTCACTCTCTGTCTCCTCCATTCTTTCTTTCTTTCTTTCTTTCTTTCTTTCTTTCTGTGTGTCTGTCTGTCTGTCTTTCCTTCTTTCTACTATGTTTCCCCCACCTGCCTCCCCCATTCCCCCTCCAGTTTATTGCAACCAAAAGATGAGGCAATCAACAAAAATAACCAGCACCAAAGTTTCAGTTTCACGACTCCTAAACCAACCGACTCGCTGTACGTTAGTAGACCCTTCCACACTTCCCAGAACCTATATACAAATGTTGTCTCCAGCATGTAACTAATACATCGATCAACGCATGAAGAATTGCCTCGTATAGAATTCTGTATTTATCTCCACCTGTCTCTCTTTAATTGTATTGCTTTCTTTATGTCTGGCTGTCTTTTAATCTGTCTGTCTGTATATATGTCTGTTATTTTCTTTCTATCTCCAGTGTGTGTTTGTTTCTTTCTTTCTTTCATTCTTTGGTTGTTTGAATGTTTGTTTTTCTTTACTCTTCTACTATTTCTTCGTTGTCTCTTTTTTCCCCTTTGGTTGTGTGGGTCTTTCTTTCTTTCTTTCTTTCTTTCTTTCTTTCTTTCTTTCTTTCTTTCTCTCTTCATTTCTTTTTTTCCTTTTTCATTATTTCCTTTTAATGTATCTCTCACTTTCTAATTCTCTCTCTCTCTCTCTCTCTCTCTTTTTTTTTTCTCTCTCTCTCTCTCTCTCTCTCTCTCTCTCTCTCTCTCTCTGTCTGTCTCTTTCTCTCTTTCGCTCTGTCTCTCTTTCGCTCTCTCTTTCTCACTCTCTCTTTCTCACTCTCTATTTCTCACTCTCTCTTTTGCTCTCTATTTCTTTCTCTCTCTGTTGTTCTCTCTTTTTCTTTCCCTCTCTTTCTCTCTCTCTCTCTCTCTCTCTCTCTCTTGCTCTCTCTCTCTCTCTTTCTCTGTTTTTCGCTCTCTCCCTCTTTTTCTCGCTCTCTCTCTTTCGATCTCTCTCCCCCTCTCTTTCTCTCTCTCTGTCACTCTTTCTCTATCTCTCTGTCTCTCTCTCTTTTTCTCGCTCTGTCTTTCGATCTCTCTCCACCCTCTCTTTCTCTTTCTCTCTGTCACTCTGTCTCTGTCTGTCTCTGTCTGTCCTCTCTCTCTCTCTGTCACTCTGTCACTCTGTCTCTCTGTCTCTGTCTTTGTCTTTGTCTCTCTGTCTCTGTCTCTGTCTCTCTCTCTCTCTCTCTCTCTCTCTCTCTCTCTCTCTCTCTCTCTCTCTCTCTCTCTCTCAATATCTTCAATCAAACTTTACAAGTGTCGCCCTCCATCGCGCAACGGCTACAGCTATCAACGTATGATGAGTCGCCACATATAGCCTACGCAGAGCTGTCTACTCGTCATTATTTCTATTTCCAGTCGAGTATTTCCGCACTGCCCCGGGCAGAGTGTGCGCCGCTTGTGTCAACTGCTGCCGTTTTAGTGTCTACAATTGTAGGTTGTCATGCTGTCATTTGGCCGTTTCTGGCATTCTTAGCAGGCTCCTTCGATCCACTGTCTCGCTTGCAATCTTCTTTTCCCTTGGCTTTTAACAACCTAAAGGCACACACACGGATGCACACGCGTACACACACACATACACGCACACATACATGCCAACACACACGACAGCACACGCGCATGTGCACACACCCACCCACACTTACACCCACCCACCCACACACACCCACTTACACACATCCACACACACACACCTACCCACTCACGCACGCACGCACACCACACACACACACACCTACCCACTCACGCAAGCACACACACCACACACACACACATATACACGCGTGCGCACACACACGCACCCACCCACCCACCCACACTAACACCCACCCACACACATTCACACACACACACACACATATATATATAGATTGGTTTAAAGATAACTAGGATCATCCACTTACTTCGGGTTAAATAAAAGAATACATCCTCCTTCTGTCACTCATAATGGAGTGGAAGATTATATCCCCCTTCTCTCACTCATTGAGAAGTCGAAGATTATATCCTCCTCCTCCTCCCAATCGGAATGGCCTGGAATAATATGGTGTCCTCTCCTTCTTCTATGTGACTGTAGTCGATGGTAAAAGAAAAAGGGAGACGAATCATAAAGACTGATGCTTCCTTCACTACGGTGCTAAGAGGTAGAGAGTAGTTCTGACTTCGTTACGGCCAAAGAAGAAAAATAGTGAAAAGAGAGAGAACCTCACACCGCCTCAACCGACAAAAAAAGATGATAGTAATTAGATAAGAAGATATACGAGATCTCAGACAGAGGCAGAAACTATTTTATAGATGTTCACACAGGAAACACCATGTTTGAGCCCAAGCGATGAATTAAGGTGTTAGATTGTGGTAGAAATAGTGGTTGTAAAAACTAAGAGAGACAAACAAACAAATCAAAAACAGTACAAAAATAGCTCTTTATTTATCAACTGCTACAAATTTTTGTGACAATTTGTGCTCGAACACATTGAACAAAGCATTCAATAAGGGATGTTCAATTACAGATACAACAGACAACTGTATATCTCAAACAACAACAGTGGGTAACCCCCAACCAATAAACAGCACTTAAGACAACAGGGTACACCAAGTACCACAACACAGGTGCTCCAAGCAATAGCTGGTTAGACTGACACAATAAAGAACCTTGACACAAGCAACACTGCACAGACAATAAGGCACTACAAAAACATAGGTTACACAACATAAACCCCAAGACACGACATAAACAAAGAGTTGTGACACAATTTACTATCCCACCAAGAACCCAGGCCTGCTGACACTAACTAGTCAGCCGCTCCTGTAACAATGGAAAACACAATCTATGATTATCATGGTAAAGACAACATATTAAACACATGAAGCAATGAGCACATGCAATATAACATTTGAATTAACCTACATATAACAAATGTCTCCCATCAAATTATCCACTTTGCTATTCCCTCTAGTTGTACTACTGCTATCATGAGACTACATCTCTAATGGTTAAATGCAGCAATCAATGCTGCATCATCAGATCACCCACTATTGTCTTCTCCAGTTGTGCCACTGCTGTCATGAGATTACACTTGATATGGCTAGGATAGAACACCTTCTAATGCAACAACCTCAGCCTGCTCCACCTACCCATACAGCCCAGAATTCATTTACAGAATGTCTTCAGTTCAGGGAGGTCATTACCTACAGATCTCTGACACAACACAACTTCTCATCCCCAACACCACAGGCTGAGAATACCACTCATAAATGCCAATGTTACATAGCAACACTCATCAACTAGTCAACATCAACACCGAACACAACTCAGCTACACCGGTGTACAACGACTCTAACAGGACAACACCATTTGAACATGTACATACAGGACATAAATACAGTTCAATGCACCAACAGCAATCAAGCAGACATAGGATATGCAATTCAACATGACATCACCAGGACACACACATTTGTACTAGTGACAACTAGACAACATCAATATACCATGACACCAGCAACAATCAGGACACAGGCTATAACATAAGTCACCGACAACAACTCAGACATATAACATACATCGCGACATAAAACCATCACAATCATCAAATGATCACTCTCACCATAGCCATCACTACAATCATAATACCCAATGCACCACCTTTCCCCCATCTTCTGTCATTTAAATACCTAAACTTATGAGGGATGCCATATGATATAGGACACACTGCTCCTGCAATGTCCATGTTTTGATAAAGGATATCAACAACAATCTGACATCACACACATTACCGCATGATATTATAAATTAATAAGCAACAGGTAAAACATGTTTAACTATGAAAAGTAAAGGAAACGGGAATAACCATATTTATAGAATGTGCAAATGCAACACTTGCACATGGGTGAATCACAACCTTCACAGAAAGTTAAAGATAAAGATAAACATTTATTACACAGGAACTCAATTAGGGACTCTCTGATGCCCCTAAGATAGCTCATAAAATAAACACACAATATTACTAAGTGAAAGTACACCAAATAGTGG
>JACEFZ010006258.1:0-12500 GCA_014155875.1 Cepaea nemoralis | reverse complement strand
CCATTCACCCATTCATTCATTCGTCCATCCATCCATCTATCCATCCACACATGCATTCATTCACTTACATACTCACTCATCTATCCATCCATTCATCAATTCATTCATCGACGACATATCGGTATGTCTTCATGACTTACAGTTTTGTTAAGCACGTCCCATTGCAATGCTATAACATCAAGTAGTGTTTGTTCTGCTAAACTATAATTGTTTGTTCTGCTAAACTATAATTGTTTGTTCTGTTACATTAACTATCTGGAGAGGCCTAAACTATAATTGTTTGTTCTGCTAAACTATAATTGTTTGTTCTGCTAAACTATAATTGTTTGTTCTGTTACATTAACTATCTGGAGAGGCCTAAACTATAATTGTTTGTTCTGCTAAACTATCTATCTGAAGAGGCGTAAATTATAATTGTTTGTTCTGCTAAACTATAATTGTTTGTTCTGCTAAACTATAATTGTTTGTTCTGCTACATTAACTATCTGAAGAGGCTCAAACTATAATTGTTTGTTCTGATACATTAACTATCTGAAGAGGCGTAAACTATAATTGTTTGTTCTGCTAAACTATAATTGTTTGTTCTGCTAAACTATAATTGTTTGTTCTGTTACATTAACTATCTGAAGAGGCGTAAACTATAATTGTTTGTTCTGCTAAACTATAATTGTTTGTTCTGCTAAACTATAATTGTTTGTTCTGTTACATTAACTATCTGGAGAGGCCTAAACTATAATTGTTTGTTCTGCTAAACTATAATTGTTTGTTCTGCTAAACTATAATTGTTTGTTCTGTTACATTAACTATCTGGAGAGGCCTAAACTATAATTGTTTGTTCTGCTAAACTATAATTGTTTGTTCTGCTAAACTATAATTGTTTGTTCTGCTACATTAACTATCTGAAGAGGCTCAAACTATATTTTTTTGATCTGCTACATTAACTATCTGAAGAGGCTCAAACTATAATTGTTTGTTCTGATACATTAACTATCTGAAGAGGCTCAAACTATATTTGTTTGTTCTGCTACACTAACTATCTGAAGAGGCTCAAACTATATTTGTTTGTTCTGATACATTAACTATCTGAAGAGGCTCAAACTATAATTGTTTGTTCTGCTACATTAACTATCTGAAGAGGCTCAAACTATAATTGTTTGTTCTGATACATTAACTATCTGAAGAGGCTCAAACTATAATTGTTTGTTCTGATACATTAACTATCTGATGAGGCCTAAACTATAATTATTTGTTCTGATACACTATCTATCTGAAGAGGCTCAAACTATATTTGTTTGTTCTGATACATTAACTATCTGAAGAGGCTCAAACTATAATTGTTTGTTCTGATACATTAACTATCTGAAGAGGCCTAAACTATAATTGTTTGTTCTGATATATTAACTATCTGAAGAGGCCTAAACTATAATTGTTTGTTCTGATACATTAACTATCTGAAGAGGCCCAAACTATAATTGTTTGTTCTGATACATTAACTATCTGAAGAGGCCCAAACTATAATTGTAGTCATTGTTTGGAGAGACTAAAATGCTTTTCTGTGGTGGTAGTAAGCATCAACTGCATCAACAAAGGAACTCCGTGGTGAATGGTCATGCCGAAACACAGCTGCGAGCGATTTGGAAGCAGTCCGCCTTGCGTTGGTTTTTATACAAAGATAAGAGTTCCGGTCTTTCAAAGAGCAATGACAAACTACTGAACATAAACTTGCTAATAATTAACAAACAATCAAAAATGCTTGGAATGATTACCACGTCCTATAAATGATATGTAACTAACTTTGTTGAGTATCATTGTTGAAGGAAAAGGCGGAGTGTAATAACGGTATTGCCTGTTCAATTCTTAACCCCTTTTAAAGTTCGTTCGTTGGCTCTCTTTAGTTGATTCACGTCTGAGTCCACTTAAACCCAAACAACTCAAATAGTGTTTGCTGTCACTCATGTTGAGCTCAAAGTGTTTGCTGTCACTCATGTTGAGCTCAAGTGTTTGCTGTCACTCATGTTGAGCTCAAGTGTTTGCTGTCACTCATGTTGAGCTCAAGTGTTTGCTGTCACTCATGTTGAGCTCAAGTGTTTGCTGTCACTCATGTTGAGCTCAAGTGTTTGCTGTCACTCATGTTGAGCTCAAGTGTTTGCTGTCACTCATGTTGAGCTCAAGTGTTTGCTGTCACTCATGTTGAGCTCAAAGTGTTTGCTGTCACTCATGTTGAGCTCAAGTGTTTGCTGTCACTCATGTTGAGCTCAAGTGTTTGCTGTCACTCATGTTGAGCTCAAGTGTTTGCTGTCACTCATGTTGAGCTCAAGTGTTTGCTGTCACTTGTGTTGAGCTCAAGTGTTTGCTGTCACTCATGTTGAGCTCAAGTGTTTGCTGTCACTCATGTTGAGCTCAAAGTGTTTGCTGTCACTCATGTTGAGCTCAAGTGTTTGCTGTCACTCATGTTGAGCTCAAGTGTTGCTGTCACTCATGTTGAGCTCAAGTGTTTGCTGTCACTCATGTTGAGCTCAAGTGTTTGCTGTCACTCATGTTGAGCTCAAGTGTTTGCTGTCACTCATGTTGAGCTCAAGTGTTTGCTGTCACTCATGTTGAGCTCAAGTGTTTGCTGTCACTCATGTTGAGCTCAAGTGTTTGCTGTCACTCATGTTGAGCTCAAGTGTTTGCTGTCACTCATGTTGAGCTCAAGTGTTTGCTGTCACTCATGTTGAGCTCAAGTGTTTGCTGTCACTCATGTTGAGCTCAAGTGTTTGCTGTCACTCATGTTGAGCTCAAGTGTTTGCTGTCACTCATGTTGAGCTCAAGTGTTTGCTGTCACTCATGTTGAGCTCAAGTGTTTGCTGTCACTCATGTTGAGCTCAAGTGTTTGCTGTCACTCATGTTGAGCTCAAGTGTTTGCTGTCACTCATGTTGAGCTCAAGTGTTTGCTGTCACTCATGTTGAGCTCAAGTGTTTGCTGTCACTCATGTTGAGCTCAAGTGTTTGCTGTCACTCATGTTGAGCTCAAGTGTTTGCTGTCACTCATGTTGAGCTCAAGTGTTTGCTGTCACTCATGTTGAGCTCAAGTGTTTGCTGTCACTCATGTTGAGCTCAAGTGTTTGCTGTCACTCATGTTGAGCTCAAGTGTTTGCTGTCACTCATGTTGAGCTCAAGTGTTTTGCTGTCACTCATGTTGAGCTCAAGTGTTTGCTGTCACTCATGTTGAGCTCAAGTGTTTGCTGTCACTCATGTTGAGCTCAAGTGTTTGCTGTCACTCATGTTGAGCTCAAGTGTTTGCTGTCACTCATGTTGAGCTCAAGTGTTTGCTGTCACTCATGTTGAGCTCAAGTGTTTGCTGTCACTCATGTTGAGCTCAAGTGTTTGCTGTCACTCATGTTGAGCTCAAGTGTTTGCTGTCACTCATGTTGAGCTCAAGTGTTTGCTGTCACTCATGTTGAGCTCAAGTGTTTGCTGTCACTCATGTTGAGCTCAAGTGTTTGCTGTCACTCATGTTGAGCTCAAGTGTTTGCTGTCACTCATGTTGAGCTCAAGTGTTTGCTGTCACTCATGTTGAGCTCAAGTGTTTGCTGTCACTCATGTTGAGCTCAAGTGTTTGCTGTCACTCATGTTGAGCTCAAGTGTTTGCTGTCACTCATGTTGAGCTCAAGTGTTTGCTGTCACTCATGTTGAGCTCAAGTGTTTGCTGTCACTCATGTTGAGCTCAAGTGTTTGCTGTCACTCATGTTGAGCTCAAAGTGTTTGCTGTCACTCATGTTGAGCTCAAGTGTTTGCTGTCACTCATGTTGAGCTCAAGTGTTTGCTGTCACTCATGTTGAGCTCAAGTGTTTGCTGTCACTCATGTTGAGCTCAAGTGTTTGCTGTCACTCATGTTGAGCTCAAGTGTTTGCTGTCACTCATGTTGAGCTCAAGTGTTTGCTGTCACTCATGTTGAGCTCAAGTGTTTGCTGTCACTCATGTTGAGCTCAAGTGTTTGCTGTCACTCATGTTGAGCTCAAGTGTTTGCTGTCACTCATGTTGAGCTCAAGTGTTTGCTGTCACTCATGTTGAGCTCAAGTGTTTGCTGTCACTCATGTTGAGCTCAAGTGTTTGCTGTCACTCATGTTGAGCTCAAGTGAAGTGATTATTTCTAGTGCACCGGATTGATTTTTGCGTGCAGATTATCTTTCCCTCTTGCCAGTGTGCCTCGCCATCAGGCCAACCCACTCCGACTTCTTAGGTACTTGTAATTTACGACCCCAAGTCAAGGGCGAGAAGCCAACATTTTAGTCCAACTGACCGGTGTAGGGGTTGAAGTTGCTATCCCGGAATTAGCCTACCAGAAGTTTAAGCGCAAACGCTAGTATCTATTCGGCCATGCTGACCATCACAGCTATGGTCTTACAGACAGAGGGTTCAACACATTGTGCCACATGTATTGAAAGGCGGAAGATTAAATGGTTCGGCCATCTGGTTAGAGTGAAATACAATCAACTACCAGCACTGAGGTAGGCTTGGCCGGATGGATACGAGCATTCTCTCGTAAACTTCCGGTGTGCTGATGCACATGTATGGACTTCGGCTGAGCTCAGTGTGACCGAACAAACAAACAACAACAACAACAATAACAAAATATCAGCACTGGCGCTACATCAAAGATCTGATACGGCAGCAAGAATATGCATGTGGATAAAATGAATTAACGATATCAAAGACAGAATACAATCACACCTAATGATACTATCATGTGCCACTCATCGGGCACTGGAACAGCAACTATTCCTCCCCACGACGCTTGACAACAACAGTTGAAGATAATGATGATGATTAAGAACTATAATCTGCCCCACGCGTGTACCAACATTTAGCAACAACACGAACGTCTAAATTTAGCCATTTTGTAGCGTCGTATATCAGGGGTTCTTCGACTTCAGAATTCGAAAGATTATTCATTCGAACATCCTTAGTTGTACGCAATAGCACGCTTGGTTGAATCTCTCTAGCCATAGACAGCTGTTATTTCTGCCTTCTGTACAGAAAATTAATTTACCAGATGTCGAAAGCCACAAATAGCTCTTTCCCCCCAAACGTCATCATTATTTGTGTTCTCATCCATATAATTTATTGATCATTAGGCATTCCCATAATTTACCAGCTGGCTATGTTCGGCTCAGAAAATTGATACAAACATGTCTGCAAATGATAAGTGTATGGTAATTGGTAATTTATAACTATGAGTTTTTATATTTTAGCTTATAAAATGTAGAATAGTTTTATAATAATAATGTATGATCGACATTTTGTTTCTATGATATCTTTAATTGCCGTGTTTGTTCTAAATACGGTACGTGTCAACACTGAGTAGACGTTAAACGATGCCGAACAGATAAGAGCGCTTGTTCTTAAGCCTCCAGTGTGCTAACGGCAGGGTAGGGGGTTCAATCCCAATACCGGCATTAAGTTGGACTTGAACGATGTCTTCTAGTTCTGAAAAGCAACGGGAAATTACTGAAAATAAAATTGGTTGTAAAATAAACCTGGGTTTGATTGCAACAACCTGCAAAGATATACAACATTTACGCACTGGGTAGTTTATTTTGCGTTTAATTTTCAATATCAGGATTTTTTTAACGATGAGAGGATGGACAATTATTATTATTATTATTATTATTATTATTATTATTATTATTACGAGGGTAAGTTAATAAGTAAGTCACAACTGGCTGTAGAAAAATAAATAACTATGATAACAACTTGAAACCAGTTTAATTTTATACATGCATTGTCCCTTTATTTCTCAACATAATTTCCACCAACATTGATGCACTTATCCCATCATTTTATCAGTCCTCCCAAACCGGCTGCATAGAATTGTGTGCCTTGTTTTAATTTACCTGCCATCCCACAGAACTGTGTGACTTACATATTGACTCGCCCTCGTAATTTTTTCTACCCAACTATGCACCGCTTTGCCGGCTTCCTGGCCTAGAGGTTAGCGACTTTTCTCTGTAATCTCATATACTCTCCTAAGTAACGTAACGATAGTGAGAATCAGCAGTGGTTCGAATCGCGTCGGTAACTTACGGGGTATGTGAGCCGGCCCCTCAGAAAGCAATGGCAAACTACTGAGCGTAATCTTGCCAAGAAATCAACAATCAGCTGAAAGATGCTGATGTTGACAGCGATGTCCTGTAAAGGATATGCAAAACATTTTTTTCATGCACCGCTTTACGGGAAATCGCTAGGGGCTAAGTCCACTGAAACTCTACCTTGGCGGGAGACATTTCGCGAGTGACGCCGAAGTTAAATGTGAAGTGAAAACGTGGTTTAGAAACCAAAGAAAAATATGAATAAAATTTGGTGGAACTGCGGTAAAGCTGTGAAAGTGTAAACAATATAAAATAACACAAAGTAGTGCAGCTTTACATAACAGGGTTAAGATACATACAGAACGTTGCGGCGATTAGCCTTCATCAGCAAACAAACACATTCACAAACACAACATACAGTCAAGGAGATCGCCTGTGACTACATCAGAAGGTGACGACAGGACGAGAAGAACAAAAGCATGGAAAAATGGAAGTAATGAAGAGAAAATGAGAATTGAAAAAATGTTAGTTGAAAAGAATGTTAGTTGAAGAAAATGTTTAATTGAAGAAAAAAATTGAAAAAAAACGTTAATAGAGAAAACGTTCATACTCACCTCACCTTTCGGCTATATGGCTGGTGGTCTAATTTTAACACAACCACTGGGTGGTTTGATACTCAAATACAATCAACCTTACTGGCTCTAGCTCATAGGAAACAGTATGAGTGAAGCCTCGTATATGTAGACCAACCCATCCGCATACCCCAGGCGGTATGTCGCAGACAGCTTTCCAACCTCTCTCTCTCTCTCTCTCTCTCTCTCTCTCTCTCTCTCTCTCTCTCTCTCTCTCTCTCTCTCTCTCTCTCTCTCTCCCATTACATCTGGCTTCTCTGAGCCTACCTACTTCACGTGTATTACCAGTGGTTGGATCTTATGCAGCCCCAATAACTCAAACACTGGGCGAGTAGATCCTTAAATATGTTGTATAACAACCACACTGACTATTTCATAGGGTACAGTATGAGTTAAACGTCGTACGTGTAGACCGACGCACTCCACATACCTCAGGAGGTATATCACAGGCACATTTCCTCTCTCTCTCTCTCTCTCTCTCTCTCTCTCTCTCTCTCTCTCTCTCTCTCTCTCTCTCTCTCTCTCTCTCTCTTCTTACATATACCTTGCACATGCCCACATACACTAGCATTTTGTCTGTGGAGGTGTGTCTATGCATGTAAGCGCGTTCACGCATATCAGTCCACCCAGACTTTAAGACTCGCCCCTATAATAACACAATGGGGTTTGGTTAGTACCACCTTCATTCTAGTGCATCCACTGTGATTGCTCAGATGCCCTTACCAGACCAGTTAACGTCCTCCTACCCCGCCCCCTTCCTTCTATGTGCTCACTGAACCGTAACACCCAGCACCGGGTATCAGGAAACATCGGAGATTTTCTCAGTCACTTATAATCCGAAAGGTGAGGTGAGTATGAACGTTTTCTCTATTAACATTTTTTTCAATTTTTTTCAATTAAACATTTTCTTCAACTAACATTCTTTTCAACTAACATTCTTTTCAATTCTCATTTTCTCTTCATTACTTCCATTTTTCCATGCTTTTGTTCTTCTCGTCCTGTCGTCACCTTCTGATGTAGTCACAGGAGATCTCCTTGACTGTATGTTGTGTTTGTGAATGTGTTTGTTTGCTGATGAAGGCTAATCGCCGCAACGTTCTGTATGTGTCTTAACTCTGTTATGTAAAGCTGCACTACTTTGTGTTATTTTATATTGTTTAGAAAACAAAGCACGCAGTACTATGCAGCCAGTTTGGGAGGACTGATAAACCGATAGGATAAGTGCATCAATGTTGGTGGAAATTATGTTGAGAAATAAAGGTGACAATGTGTGTATAAAACTAAACTGCTTTCAAGTTGTTATCATAGTTAGTTATTTGTCTACATCCATTTGTGACTTACTTATTAATTTACCTTTGTATTATTGATATTATTAGCATTATTCTAAACTGAGGATATGCAGCAAAATACGCCTGGCAGTAAATAGAGCAACATATTGTTGGCGGCTTCTGTGTTTCAAACATTATTATCACCATCAGCATCATCCTCAATATCATCATCATTATCATGATAATCATTATCATTATAATCAGCATCACCCTCAACATCATCATCATTATCATGATAATCATCATCATTATAATCAGCATATTCCTCAACATTATCATCACCATAATCACCATAATTCATCATCAATATCATCATCATCATCATCATCATCATCATCATCATCATCAACATCATCAACATCATCATCATTATCGTCATCATCATCATCAGCATCACAATCATCACCATCATCATCAACATCATCATCATCATTACCATTAACATTATCATCATCAACTGCATCATCATTATCATCATTATTAATATCATCAATCAACATCATCATCATCACCATCATCAACATTAATATCATAATTATCTTCATCATTATTAATAGCATCATCATTATCATTATCTTCATCATCACCATCACTATTATCAACATCATCATCATCAACATCAACATCATCTTCATAATCATCATCTTCATCATTATTAACATCATCATTATCATTATCTTTATCATCAATATCATGATCATCACCAACATCATCATCATTATCATTATCATCATCATCATCATCAACATCATCATTATTTTCATTATTCTCATCATCGCCATCATCATCAACATCTTCATCATTTCGCCTGTTAACACTATCCTCAAAAAATTACACCAGACAGAATTAAACCCTGGACTAACTCCCATTGATATGATTACCCCAACAGAAGCTTCACGACCACCGCTAAAGGAGTCATCAATGCCGGCGACATCGTCAGGAAGACCAGCATCAACAGCTTCATGTCCTCGGGCAACGCCGTCACCAGCGACGAGCGGAGGAAATCCTGTGTGCCGTCATGTCCACCAGAAAGTGAGTAGCATATTTCGGTTGTATGTCCATAGCTAGGGGTGTAGTAGTTCCAAGCTGGGGTTGTGGGACAGTGAGTAGCATATTTCGGTTGTCTGTTCATGGCTTGGGTGGTTAGTAGTTCCAGTTGGGGTTGTGGGACAGTGAGTAGCATATTTCGGTTGTCTGTTCATGGCTTGGGTGGTTAGTAGTTCCAGCTGGGGTTGTGGGACAGTGAGTAGCATATTTCGGTTGTCTGTTCATGGCTTGGGTGGTTAGTAGTTCCAGTTGGGGTTGTGGGACAGTGAGTAGCATATTTCGGTTGTCTGTGTCATGGCTTAGGGTGTTAGTAGTCCAGCTGGGTTGTGGGACAGTGAGGTAGCATATTTCGGTTGTCTGTCATGGCTTGGGTGGTTAGTAGTTCCAGCTGGGGTTGTGACAGTGAGTAGCAATATTTCGGTGTCTGTTCATGGCTTGGGTGGTTAGTAGTTCCAGCTGGGGTTGTGGGACAAGTGAGTAGCATATTTCGGTTGTCTGTTCATGGCTTGGTGGTTAGTAGTTCCAGCTGGGTTGTGGGATAGTGAGCTAGCATATTTCGATTGTCTGGTCCATAGCTGGGTGGTTAGTAGTTCAAGTTCGAGTTAGGGTCAGTGAGAACGAAAGAACCAACTTTATATTCAAAGGGTCACAAATTGGACATGCAGACCCGTCTTACTTTCAGTCCTTTTCCTTTCAACCACTCATCTTTCATACATCAAATATCTATTGTGCATGTTACATTCACATAGGGAAAGGGGAGTCAAGTTATCGCAAGGGTCAAATGTCCAGTTGATCCCACGTGATATACGAGTTTCCCTTAAATAAACTGCCGCTGTTTATTGGATTTACATCCAGTTTCATGAGCCGGCTCTGTGGCAAAGGGATTGTAGCATGATGAAACAGAACTCCCCATTCCCAGCCCTACACATTCATAAGAATACTTCCGATTTAAGTGGCGTTTCCTAATATAAGGACGATTCTTGGAACTAGTATGTTCTAGAACGAGTTGGGGAGGCGGCGGTATGCGCTTGTCTTTTGATTGGTTAATAATTAATGAGCCCACGCTATTCCTGGGCCATATTTTAAAATCTTATTAGTTGAGCGGGATTCCACCGAGAGCGGTCGCTAGTGTGATGTGATGACCCAACAATGCCCTTAAAGATTCGATAATATATTGTTCTCTGGACAACAGGTACCGCTTTAAAACATACTTTGATGTTGTAGTGTGCCTAGTGAACGAAAGAGAAGAATATAAGAGTATTTTATAAATAAAATGTGAAAGTGGAAAACCTAACTTCTGTGCGCCAGTATTCTGGATACTGCTTCTTCCACATTGACATGTCTTTCACGCTGTATACTCCAAATGCATATCAATCCCTTGATGTGACTGGTTGCGTATGCTTGATGAATGTGTGGTACACTCATGCAGATTCGCAAACCCAAACCCCTTGTGCATTCTTCATGCCTAGGATGACTTATTCTTGAATCAACTGTACCTTTGCTCTCGCGAGTTAACATATGGCAGTCTGAATGAGAATGAGTGATGAAACATGTACACGTTCCTTTGTAAAACGCTGAGAAAGGTGTGTGAACCTGTGTCTTAGTTGGCTGAATATTGTATGGCTCATGCAAACTTACAAGGACTAAACATGTTTTCCACATATGTGCTTGGTGCATATGTGAACAATTGTGTATGCAATTGAGCTTCTGAAAGAGCACATGATGATGATGATGATGTACCTGTGAGACAAGTCTGGTGAAAAAGGGGTGAGGTCTGGCATTGCTGTGTGAATATGGAATAGGACATTCATGCACCGACATCACAGCCATAGGAATGGATGTCTGGTCTGCTAATTGGGTAAATGCCATTAGTTAATACATAATGCATATTGCAGTTGTAAATGCCTATTTTCCATTTCCCTTCACAATGCCTGTTCCATGTTGCTATGTCACAATGATTGCTGTATTGTGTCTGGTCCTCCTTGTGCCCAGGTCTACTGTGGTTCAAATATGGTGGAACTTAGACCACATAAATGCTTGTAATTGTGTTAAGCTAACCCTGTCTCCACATATAGGCTTGTGATTACCACAGTACATCACAGTGAAATACATTGCATCATAAAACCAGGAGAGGTGTCTTTGGTCAACATCCTCCCTGAACATCCCCATCCCCAATCTGTATCTGTTGGTGTATAATAACATTATCTTTTAACATATGTAAAGACATGTTGTGCCATTTTGTATATCAACAGAGAACAGTATGGTGGAGAGGCATCCATATATCACCTGGGACCCTCTAACCAGAAGTCCCTAGATCCAGATGTGACTCCCTATCAAAATGTGGGAATATCAAGAAGAGTTTCTCTCAGCTCTTTAACAGCTGAATGCATAAATGGGAGCATGACACAATCTGAAGCACTACAAATGTGGTGAACTTGGACAGTGATCTTTGAGTCAATCAAATGTCATCTGAGAACTAAACAACAAGTCTATGGTGGTGAACTCATTCGGGACGTCTGGTGAAATGACTGGGACAATGGATTGTTTAGCTAGGACTTATCTTAGTTAATCTCCAGCCTGGTGCTCACACAGTGTTTCAGAATGAAGACTTGGAAAGTACGTGAGATAGACTGAGGAGAAGAAAGAAGACTGGGACATATTTGCATCTTAGATCTTCCTCTACAGGAAAAGGAGAGCAAAGTCCTAAGTCTCAACTTCATAAACAGTCAACTCACCAGTGAAAGACAAGGCTGTATCATTTCTTCAAACTGTGACAGTAGGGATAATTAGTCAGACTTGGAAAATCATCATGGGGGAAAACTGCAACCTGAGCTGTCCAACACCATCATAGGTGCTAAAAGGATTAAACAGACCAGTGGAGCAGAACGTCCCTATGCTTGCCCCAGGTTTTCCCTCATTAACAGTAGAGGAAAGGATAAAGTCAATGGTGTAGTGGTGATTAGAGAGGAGAGGAGGAGGAAAGTTTGGTTATTAGCTGGAGGAGGGTGTAGGAGTGTTGTATCATGGTTATCTTCATGCATGTTCGGCATAATTATACCTTATGTAGGTAATTATTGAAATGTTGACATGACAAATGGGATGAACAATGGTCATCACTAGACTCACCATCAGCTCAATAAACAGTATTATTGAACCAGTGTTTTAAGTACATGTCTCCAGTGAATTTCTTGTACAGTTGCTGTCAAGTTTTGTATCTGTGACTGTCTTAAGTGCTGTGGTTGGTTATACATATTGTGAAAAGTCTTGTGTAGATGTTGTCAAGTATCTCATGATGTATGTCTTGTACAATTGTGATGTAAACAATTCTATGTAAATGTATGTCCCACTTTGTCAAGAACCTGTCATGTAGATGTCTTGTCCAACAGATGTATGTACAGTTATTGTTGAGTTTGCTACATATA
>JACEFZ010006257.1:1297500-1358771 GCA_014155875.1 Cepaea nemoralis | reverse complement strand
TCGACTCTCTTCACTCCAGGGACGACACTGTAAAGGAGGACACGACAACAATAATAGGGCGACAGTCTTCATATAGACGATATCATGAATGACATTTACCGTTGAGTTTATCTTACTGATTTACACATCTATTCTTGGGTATAAATCTGACTGATAACTGTACATATCAATGTTCTAAGTAGCTAACAGCTTCATTTACATCACTTTTTGCAACATCATAGTTTCAAACTCACAGGGTTTACATCACAATGATGAAAAACATCTCAGTGAAAGCATGTACATATTTGTTTTCCAAACAACTGTTGTAAGCCATTCTATCTTGATGATGATACCGAATATACATACAAGAATGACAGCGTTCAATGATTTGTGCTGGTGTTCTTTTCATAAAACACAAAATCTTCTTCTTAGTTCGTCCGGAATGTTTGTTTTGGACGCAATTGCGTTGTGCCTGTTTACAGCAGAGCTGCGATATTTGCGTCTCTCGAACAACACATTCGACTTCTTCAGGCATTTGTTAACAGGATTAACCTTCCCGGATAAAACACAATATCTCTGTACACTGTACATATGGTGTACTTTACAATATTCAACAATGTACATATTGTAGGTATCAAACACAATACTTTTTGTAACTGTCTGAAAGCTTTTGAGTGGGAATACACGGATGACAAAGAAAATACAGGGTGTTTTGTTTCTCATAACATTTGGGAGGAAGAGTATCTGAAATGTGAATAAACATAGCAGAAAGAAAAGGTGAATAAACATAGGAAAAAGAAAAGGTGAATAAACATAGGAGAAACAAAAGGCATGGTGAAGTTTTTATAGCTACATAAGCAAGAATGTCACTGTTATCATTCTAAGAAAAACACAGAAAAGTATGAATAAAATTAGGTGGAACTGCGGTAAAGCTGTGAAAGTGTAAACAATATAAAATGACACAAAGTAGTTCTAATGTAGTCACAGGAGTTCTCCTTGACTGTATGTTGTGTTTGTGAATGTGTTTGTTTGCTGATGAAGGCTAACCGCCGCAACGTTCTGTATGTGTCGTAACTCTGTTATGTAAAGCTGCACTACTTTGTGTCATTTTATATTGTTTAAGAAAAACACAGGGTGTTGTTAGCATAATAGCATAAGCAAGCACGACACTGTTATCATTCAAAGAAAATCCATAGTGTTATTTGCATATTAACATGAGCAGGTCTGACGCAGTAATCCCTCTCATGTACTGTTGCAACAACTAGTAGATGCGGTTGTTGCACACAGTGAACAACTAGGGTTAGAACTGAATAGTAAAAAGATACAGATTATGGTCGTCACTGGGAAGAAGGAAATACCACAATGTGATATACGAGTAAATGGGCATATTCTTAAGCAAGTGAATCGGTACAGTTATCTCGGAACAGTCATAACATCTGATGGGAGATGCCTCGAAGAGATTAGAACAAGAATTGCCATTGCGAAGGTAGCCTTTTGCAAGATGGAAAACATACTGACCAATAAAAAGATATCAATTGAAACGAGAAAAAGAGTGTTGAAGTGCTACATAGAACCTATACTTTTCTATGGATGTGAAGCTTGGACAATGAGCAGCCAAGCTGAAAAACATCTGATGGCTGTGGAAATGTGGTTTCTGAGGAAAATGCAAAGAATACCATGGACAGACAGAAAAACCAATGAACAAGTCCTTCAAGAAACAAACGAAGATCGTAAACTGGTTAGAGTCATTAGACGTAGACAGTCAAAATATTTTGGACATGTTATGAGAAAAAATGACTTGGAGAACTTGGTGACAACTGGCAAGATCGAAGGGAAGAGACCAAGGGGAAGACTAAGAAGTAAATACCTGGATGGCTTGGCCACATGGCATGATAGAGACAGGAACACGGAGCTGATCTACGACTCTGGTGATCGAGTGAGATGGCAGAACATGATGGCAGAACATGACAAAATATTTTGGACATGTTATGAGAAAAAATGACTTGGAGAACTTGGTGACAACTGGCAAGATCGAAGGGAAGAGACCAAGGGGAAGACCAAGAAGTAAATACCTGGATGGCTTGGCCACATGGCATGATAGAGACAGGAACACGGAGCTGATCTACGACTCTGGTGATCGAGTGAGATGGCAGAACATGACCGCCCACGCTTATCGGAATGGCACATGATGGATGGACTGTTGCACCTCATGGAATAATACTTTTTTCAAACTGTGTCAAATGCAAACACGCTCTTCACTATGGTGAGGAATTTCGTGTGAGAAACAATATTTTTCTCCCTAGTTCATAAACCACGTTGCTTATATGTAGAATAAGTACAGCCAACTTGAGGGTATTACATCTCCATGGAGTTTGATGATCAGAATAACTATTAAAAGGATTTGGTATACATATACCGTATATTTACCCTATTCTTTTCATGTGAAATTATAACATACATAAATCAAGTATGACAATGCCGACAGCGGCCACCCCCGGGCAACAGCTGTGAGAGGCTGGCTAAACCAGGCGTGGGTAGCCGATATGGTGTCAAACCAAGCGGTAAACTAGGGTATGCCTACCCAGCATGCGAAGACAGGATTCGGCAGACTGCGCGGATGAAATCACTGATGATTCAACAGGCAAGAGGGCGTTTACTTGCAAAGCGTTGTGGAACGTAATGAGCACGGCAAGGCACGTAGAGCGCCCTTGTCATCCATTGCACTTGTATTCGTCTCTAGTCGTCTTGACTTACCTTGCCACTTTACTCAGATGGACTCAGGCGAGAGAGTGAGGTCGACGAATTGCGCAACTTTTCCTCACTTTAATCCAATTCATCGCGCAAGTCATTCTTCATCCAACTTCATATATCACCTTCAAGTCCTGTGGCGATGGGCGAGTGGCAGGCGTGGGTACGCGGGACTTCAGTGCCAGAGTAGGCAAGGACACCGCCTCTTGGAATGGCATCATTGGAAAGTACGGAGTCGGAAACTGTAACAGCAATGGGCTCCTCCTCCTTCAGACATGTGCCGAACACGATCCCTCCTAATCACCAACAATATTTTCCGTCTTCCCACGAGAAATAGGACATCATGGATGCAACCTCGCTCGAAACACCTCATTGACTATGTCATCGTCAGGATAAGTGACAGACAAGACGTTCGGGTGACAAAATCCATGTGTGGTGCCGAATGTTGGACAGACCATCGTCTCATTATCTCGAAAATAAACATACACATCAAACCACCACTTCGTCCTCAAGGGGCAAAAATGCAAAGAAAACTAAATGTTACCCACCTAAACAGCAATAAAATGCAGCTGTTGTTTGAATACATGCTGGAAGACCGCCTCAAGCCAAATGCTGCAGTCAAACAGGATGTGGAAACAGAGTGGAGAGCCCTAAAGGACATAATTTACAACAATGCTATGGAAATTCTGGGTCCAGCCCCCCGAAAGCATAAAGACTGGTTTGATGAAAATTCTGAAGACATCAACAAATTGCTGGCCGAAACACCTTCTCCTCAAGGCACATTTGAATGACCTACATAAAAACATAAAAAAAGATGCCTTCAATAATATTCGGAGTGTAGTGCAGCAGAAACCTCGGCACATGTGGGACTCCTGGCTGAGCAACAAAGCTGATGAAATTCAAGGCTTTGCTGACAGACATGATAGGAAAAATTTCACTGAAAGCGGTCTACGGTCCTCCATCACCAGGTATAGTTCCCCTCCTCAGTGCAGATGGGGGAACATTGGTCACCGATAAGAACGAAATCCTTCAACGCTGGGCAGAACATTTCAGCAACATCTTAAATACAACTTCCTTCTTCGATGATGAAACCATCAACTGCCTTTCTCAAGTTCCCACTAATGATACTGTCGTGGTATTTCCTGGGGTGAGGGAAGCATACTATTACATCTTAATAACGGGATAGATACACTCTGGGAATACCATAAATCTCAGTCTACAGACCCCACCAGCCCTTGGATTCCTGTCTCTCTCACTATCAACCGCTGGACAAAACCTTTTTCACCTCTCATCCAGAACAGATGACACGACTCTGGTGTCTACACATAATGACTAGATGATATAATGTACAAGAGGAATGTTCATGAGAGAATCCTGGACTATATGATATAATGTACAAGGGGAGTGTTCATGAGAGAATCCTGGCCACCGCCAGGCGATAGAAGAAATGGCTATCTGGATTAGCCTCAGGCCGTCTCACTCATCACTGTACACTCGGTAGGGTACCACAAGGTTAAAGAGGTCACTCATCTGCACACGTAGCGTGGAATGTCTCTGCCGAGGTGTAGTCTCAACTGGAATGACTAGCACGTCAATGTGGTGACTCCAAGTTGCGGTGGTACGTGATGTCTCTGGACTAACATCCCTGTAGAAGTTCTGCAGGCCTGTCCTTCAAGCTTCACTGGTAAGGCCTGTGCTAGACAACCTTCCTAAGAAGCCACCATAACAGTTAACACACATTTAACAATGTCAAAGTTCTGGAACAGATGGTGGTCTCTAATGGGATCAGGATGGGTATAACTGGGCCTATAAGCACAGAAAGTTGGCACAGTTCAAGTTGACTCTGTCACTCAAAGTCAGTACTGGTAGCGCGTGACCAGGTAAGGAATGTAACAAGTGTCCCTATTCCAACATGGTAGACTGTTCTCGGAACACCAGGCCATCATGAAATAAAGGGTAATGTAGTTCTTCTCTACCCGTTTGGCTAGTGGGTTATAATGTCAAAACTTCACAGACAAGAGGACACGATACTCGCCCGTGTGTAGCCATCATAATACTTGGTGGACTGACTGAAGATCATTTAGCGGTTTAGACGGGACTGGACTGTGGCGCAGTGACTTCCCGGCACGTGGTGTGGTGTAGAAGCCTCACTTCACGTCACATAGGTAAGCCAGCCATTTAGCAGCCTTCACCAAGTCATCTTCCTCTGGTCCCGTCACGTAAGTCTCTCAGAAAGTAGAACCTGCCAAAGATAACACCATGTGTGAATATCGTGACACAGACTTACCCCCAGAGGTACACGTTACCTATGTGTACTCAGCATAGGCCGGTGTCGCCATGACCCGGCCGGCAGCCTCACAGACCAGGATCCAATGCCAAACTGAACTAGGTCTGGGTCCTAACAAGTGCTGGCTGAACCGTCCTCCGTCTCGAACCCGCCCAAGGTAGGGCTGTGTATCTGGTCATGGTGTCGGCGAAATCCTTCTGTCCTAAAAAGACTTCTAAGGACACAATATACCAGGTTAGTAGGTTAAAGGTACCTAGAGACAGAATAGGCTCTGAAGGAGAGCCGGTGACCACCGAATTCCCCTCCCTCGGAGGTAGCCCCCTCTCCCTGGTTCGATTTTAGGATTACCTACTATACACCAGGTCTCCTGGAGCTCTAGCTCTGATCCAGGAATGTAATAGATTATACAGGGAAATCCCCCTGTAGTGGAAGTCCACATCCCGTTCCCTCCTCCCCTAGTTAAGGTCAGAGCATTTGGAACGATGTTCAGCTGGCTGTGACCAGCTCTGTCGCATTCCCCAGTTTCTCCAGTGACAACCTCTCGGGAACCAACTGCCTATCAAGATGGTGTTCTGTTACGGCAACCAATAACATAAAGAGTAAGCAGAAAGCTCAGCAAAGCCAGTGGTCGCCACACCAAAGAATTCGAACTTAGACACCCGCAATGTCCTTCGAATGACCTTCGACATGTCCGGCGACCATCGCATGGGTTTCGTCTGGTTCGGCCGAGTTCCCTGATACCTCACTCGACCTATGTTCTACAACGCCTTCGCCCACGTCCGTTTGTGTCGACTACGTTAGAGTTCTAAGGCCGCCCAGGAGTGAACTCGGACTACTAACACTATTGGGCCTGTCCGAAATGTTTATAACTACTTGTAGCGGCAATAACACGCATTCCCGTACTTGTACAATGTTAACGCAAAAACAGGCCTACAATCCATCGTGTTCAACTCGCCTGCAGTGTTAAGTTAAAACACAAGCCCACAGTTTCACCCCTGACTGACCTTTGTGCGCCGGGCGGGACATGTGGTCGAACAGCTTCGATTCAACGCGGTAGCGACACACATTATTTATCTAAATATGTTTCACGTACCTTACGACAAACTGTGTATTCAGAATTGAGGAGCTCCCGTCCCAACACTGGACGTTCTGTCAGTTTTCTTTGATAAACAGCAAGACACTGGCTTCCTCTCTCCCATTTACGAATTAACACAGTCGTTCAAACACAACGGCTTGCTTTCACGGCCGGATCACAACTGAGCCTCTCTTTGTTCCGAGACGGTTCGTGCGCATGCGTTAGCGGATATGGTTGGGTTGAGCTTTCGTCACCCGAACAGTCGAGAAGTCAAGGGCCACCAATCGCCTTTGCGTGGGGTACATTAATACCTTGGTTGCATCCCTTCGACTAGATCGGCAGTTCTACTAGTACTGAAAAGGGGGAATTGGTTTTTTGGGAGTTTGCTAGGTGAATTCTCAGCGGTTCCGTGACATAGGCCCCCTCTTAAGAGAGTTGACCGCGTCGACTGTCTCCAGCTGGATGTTCACTCCTAGCAAACTCATCCTCTGCCTCTGGAACTGGATGCCTAGACAGAAAGTCAGCTCCAACATTCTCCTTACCGGGAATGTATTCCACCGTAAAGGTGTAGGGCTGAAGCAACAACGACCACCGCATCAAGCGCGCGTTGAGCTTATGGGAGGTCGCCAAGAACATCAAGGGTTGATGGTCTGACTGGACACGGAACTGCACCCCATACAAATAGGGCTGAAATTTTTGCACAGCCCACACGAGTGACAAACATTCTCGTTCCACGGTCGAATAATTCCGTTCGGCAGGCAGAAGTTTTCGACTCGCGTACGCGACCGGTCTCAAAACAGACGCGTCCTCCCTCCCCTCCTGTAACAATGCCGCCCCAATTCCAATAGCACTTGCATCCGTTCTCAACACAAAGGGTTTTGATAGGTCGGGAAGTTGCAGGACAGGTTTGCTGATCAAGGCCTCTTTCAACTGACTGTAGGCCCTCTCGCACTCGGGTGTCCATACAATCTGATCTGGGGATCCCTTTTTCAAGGTTTCCGTTAACGGAGCCCCCAGTTCGTTGAAATGCGGGATGAACTTTTGGTAAAACCCGCACAACGAGAGGAAGGATCGTACGTCCTTCTTCGTTTTGGGCCTTGGCGCTAACCGGACTTTTTCCAGGTTCTTCTCCTCCGGGACCATGTGTCCCGGAGTGATGGTGTGACCTAGAAATTCCAGTGTCTGGTACCCGACCATGCACTTTGTGGGTCGAGCCGTGAGTCCGACTTCCCGGAGCCTAATAAAGACCCTCTCTAAGGTTTTCAGATGGTCTTCTAAGTTGTCACTGGCGATCAGAATATCGTCCATGAACGAAATAATGGACGGATCCCGCAAGGGATCTAGCAAGGCCCTCATCATGCGCGTAAACACGCTGGGCGCATTGCTGAGCCCAAATGGCATGACTTTGAACTCGTAATGCCCTCTGGGGGTACTGAAGGCCAGTAGGGGTCTGATTTCCGGTTTTACCGGAATCTGGTAATACCCCCGACTTAGATCTACTTTGGAGAAGTATTTAGCTGTGTGGAGCCTCGCGAATAACTGGGTCGGATTCGGGAGGGGTTCCACCTGAAATTGGGTGTGACCGTTCAGGAGTCTATAATCTATACATAGCCGGTGTTCCCCACTCGGCTTACGTAACAAAACCACCCCCGCATTATATGGGGATGTAGATGGCGCAATCACGTCATCTTCCAGCAGTTTCTGGATTTCCTCGTCTAAGGCCTTCTCTTTCGAGAATGGCACGGGGTAGACCTTCTGGCGGACCGGATCTTGGCTGGTCAAAGTCATGTCGAACTCGACCAACCCCGTCCTACCAGGTTTGTCTGTGAGTATCTGCTGATGGGACTTCAAGACTTGGGCAATCTGTTCCCTCTCCCGGGGTCCCAGATCAGGGTTCACTTGCACATCCCGATAGGTTTCTTGGTGCACTAGTGGATACTCCCTGCCTTCGTCGGGTCCCGTCTCTGTCTCTACGGCGACGGCCATCGCCATGAGGTGGGCTGCTTCTTCACCGGGTCTCTCCTCGTACTTTCTCAGGAGATTAATATGGAAAATCTTAGACTTTCCCCGGATCCGAATCTGATAGTTGGTCCTGGATACGACCCGTTCCACAGGGAAGGGTCCTTGCCAACCTATCTCCAGCTTGTTACTTCCTGTCGGGAGTAGCAGCAGTACTCGGTCTCCCACCTCTAGAGCTCTGTCCTTGGACCTGCGGTTATAATAAGCCGCATGTCGTTTTCTGGCCTTTCGTAAGTTTTGGGTCGCCAGTGCCCAGCCGGTGTGCAGCTTCTCCTTCAGCTCCTCCACGTATTTGTAGGATGAGATCACTTCTTCAGTCGTCTCCTCATCCGTCCAACTCCTCAGCAAGGCCTCCAATGGTCCCTTGATAGGCCTGCCAAACAGCAGAGTAGCTGGTGGCAGTCCCGTCGTGCCGTGGGGCACTTCCCGATAGGCGAAAAGTGCCGCGGGGATGAATTCATCCCACCTATCGGGTTTCTCTTGTGCAAGCTTACGGAGCATTGTCATCAACGTGCCGTTGAAGCGCTCCACCTGCCCATTGGCTTGAGGATGGTACGGGCTGGTGTGAATGTGGTTGGAGTGGAATACTCCAAACACCTCCTCCATGAGTTTGCCACAAAACTGGGACCCGTTATCGGTCAGAATTTGATTGGGGAAACCCAATCGTGTAAATGCCTCCATGAGGGCGGTGGCCACTCGTTTAGAGTCGATCGTAGCCAAAGGTATGGCCTCCCCCCACATTGAACAGCAATCCACCATGGTGAGGATATACATGTTCCTCTTCCTAGTCCTGGGAAGAGGACCCACGATATCGATGGCCACTCTCTCAAAGGGAGAGTTCATTATAGGCATTTCACCTAAGACCACCGGCGCTGTCCAGTGTTTTGGGGCCACTCTTTGGCATTCGGGGCAGGACTTTACATACCGGCGCACATCACCGGTCATCCCTGGCCAATAGTAATGGCAGGAAATTCGCTGCATGGTGGCGGCCATACCCATATGTCCGCTAAACGATATGGTATGTCCCATGTGAAGAATTTGGGGACGGTAGGCCTTCGGGACTACCAACTGTCCATGTAGGTTGTCCCCCTTTCCGGCTCTTCGATAGAGCAGCCGATTCTTCATGTAATACTGCCCCCTTTTAGGTGGGTCAGCACTTCTCTGCAGCTTCTTGTAGCACAGCCGCAGGGTCGCGTCCTCTCCCTGGGCCGTTCGCAACTCCCCCGGCAGGGGGTTCGAAACTATTGCGTCCGCCTCTTTGGTTCCCGTCTGGGAGCGGGTAGTTATGGCCCCTAGGTGGACGGGCTCTTTGGGCATCCCTAGGAATACATATCGGCAACCCAGGATGACGGGGAAAATGGGGTCAATCAATACCGCAGCCTGAATCGTGCCGGTGACATACCTTGACCGTATCTCCACGTTGGCGATAGGCAAAGTCATAGCCACCGCACTCTTCATGGCCGGCTGGATTTCGATATTCTCCCCCGTGAGTTGATCTGGGCTTACCAGACTGGCGTCGATTACAGCCTCAAATTGCAGGCCCGTATCATATAGACATTCAACCTGCTGGCCGTTAGCTTCTATCAACTCGACCACCGATGGTCTCTCTGGGTCCAAAGTCTCCTCGGAGGTTCCAGACTGAGGGGTGGAACCCCCATTTGGATCCACCATGCAGGCTGCAAAGTGGGAGTCTTTAGGTTTTGATCTGCAGTCTTTGGTATTATGCGTATTAGACTTGCAGTGTTTACACCACTTCCCTTTCCAAATTTTCTTTGGAGGCGTCTTCGGTGGGCTCTTAGCCTTCGATCTGCAGTCCCTTGTATTGTGCGAGGGTGACTGGCAAATCGAACACCACTTCTCACTCCATTTCCGTTTCGGTTGAGAGTTATGTGGCTTCTTGCTCCCATCTTTCGACTTCTCCGGACTCTGGTCAGAGGATTTCTCATAAGGTTCCACCTTCTTGACATGAGAGTTCTTCAGTTTCTTTCTGTCAGTCTTGTCCTGACTTTTACCCATGGAGGGATGGGTTTCCCCACCTTCACCATGCACCTCGACGAATCGTTCGGCCATTTTGGCTACTACCTCTAATCTTTCCGCCCCTTGTTCTCCCAAGAACTCTTTGAGCGGTGTCGACATATGCTTCCGCATCTGGTCGACGATCATCAGTTCTTCGAGACTGTCGTAATCGTGTGCGAACTGAGCTAAGTCCATCCATTTATGGAGGTAGGATCTAAGACGCTCGGCGTACGCAGCAAATAACTCACTCGGCTCTCGTTTCGCTTCTCGAAACTTCTTGCGGTAAGTATGCGACGTCATCTCGAACCGTTTCAGCAGCGCTGCCTTCAGTTCGGCATAATTATTCTCGTGTCCCGCCGGTAAACGCGAGTAGACCTCGTAAGCGGTTCCGCGCAATCCCTGGGACAGTTTCAGACACCACTTGTCTCGATCGAGACCCATGGCGACAGACATAGCCTCGAACTTTTGTAAGAACTGGTCGATCTTTTCCTTATCTTCCTCAAAAACCGGTAGAGGAAACTTCATGGCATGATAACCATGTCGACCTAAGGTAGGTGAACCAGGGAGTGAAGACCCTCCTACTGCTCCCTCAGTCTCTCTACTTGATTGTGCCCTGAGCTCGAGTTCCCGCATACGGTACTCATGCTCTCGCTTTTGAGCCTCTTGTTCGGCGTCGAACTTCTTAGCGGCTTGTTCGATTTCGAACTTCTTCAACTCAAAGGCCATCCTTCGATCCTCCACTTCTTGTTGTCTTCTCTCTCTCTCTTCCTGACGGAAGTCTCTCTCAACCCCTTGGATATACTCTGTTAGTGCAGTGCCGGTGAAGCCCAGTCCTTCGCCGGTTGCCCGCACTTCCTCCATATTTAATTTGGTGGATGCCATACGTAGAGAGTATATGTTAGTAGTGTGAGTGATAGGTAAATAACGCAATATATAGATATGCAATACACCAATCTAATATATATGACGTCCCAACACACCACACGTCAATCTGTCTTTGTCAAGGGAAGAAACAGGACCAAAGACCTATGTAGACCTGAATAGAGATACTAGGAATGAAAGGTCCTAACCATAATCACCAGAGCTGTCTCATCAATATCCCGGACGAGCCCCCAAATAATGTCGTAGTATTTCTTGGGGTGAGGGAAGCATACTATTACATCTTAATAACGGGATAGATGCACTCTGGGAATACAATAAATCTCAGTCTACAGACCCCACCAGCCCTTGGATTCCTGTCTCTCTCACTATCAACCGCTGGACAAAACCTTTTTCACCTCTCATCCAGAACAGATGACACGACTCTGGTGTCTACACATAATGACTATATGATATAATGTACAAGAGGAATGTTCATGAGAGAATCCTGGACTATATGATATAATGTACAAGGGGAGTGTTCATGAGAGAATCCTGGCCACCGCCAGGCGATAGAAGAAATGGCTATCTGGATTAGCCTCAGGCCGTCTCACTCATCACTGTACACTCGGTACGGATACCACAAGGTTAAAGAGGTCACTCATCTGCACACGTAGCGTGGAATGTCTCTGCCGAGGTGTAGTCTCAACTGGAATGACTAGCACGTCAATGTGGTGACTCCAAGTTGCGGTGGTACGTGATGTCTCTGGACTAACATCCCTGTAGAAGTTCTGCAGGCCTGTCCTTCAAGCTTCACTGGTAAGGCCTGTGCTAGACAACCTTCCTAAGAAGCCACCATAACAGTTAACACACATTTAACAATGTCAAAGTTCTGGAACAGATGGTGGTCTCTAATGGGATCAGGATGGGTATAACTGGGCCTATAAGCACAGAAAGTTGGCACAGTTCAAGTTGACTCTGTCACTCAAAGTCAGTACTGGTAGCGCGTGACCAGGTAAGGAATGTAACAAGTGTCCCTATTCCAACATGGTAGACTGTTCTCGGAACACCAGGCCATCATGAAATAAAGGGTAATGTAGTTCTTCTCTACCCGTTTGGCTAGTGGGTTATAATGTCAAAACTTCACAGACAAGAGGACACGATACTCGCCCGTGTGTAGCCATCATAATACTTGGTGGACTGACTGAAGATCATTTAGCGGTTTAGACGGGACTGGACTGTGGCGCAGTGACTTCCCGGCACGTGGTGTGGTGTAGAAGCCTCACTTCACGTCACATAGGTAAGCCAGCCATTTAGCCGTCACCAAGTCATCTTCCTCTGGTCCCGTCACGTAAGTCTCTCAGAAAGTAGAACCTGCCAAAGATAACACCATGTGTGAATATCGTGACACAGACTTACCCCCAGAGGTACACGTTACCTATGTGTACTCAGCATAGGCCGGTGTCGCCATGACCCGGCCGGCAGCCTCACAGACCAGGATCCACTGCCAAAACTGAACTAGGTCTGGGTCCTAACAAGTGCTGGCTGAACCGTCCTCCGTCTCGAACCCGCCCAAGGTAGGGCTGTGTATCTGGTCATGGTGTCGGCGAAATCCTTCTGTCCTAAAAAGACTTCTAAGGACACAATATACCAGGTTAGTAGGTTAAAGGTACCTAGAGACAGAATAGGCTCTGAAGGAGAGCCGGTGACCACCGAATTCCCCTCCCTCGGAGGTAGCCCCCTCTCCCTGGTTCGATTTTAGGATTACCTACTATACACCAGGTCTCCTGGAGCTCTAGCTCTGATCCAGGAATGTAATAGATTATACAGGGAAATCCCCCTGTAGTGGAAGTCCACATCCCGTTCCCTCCTCCCCTAGTTAAGGTCAGAGCATTTGGAACGATGTTCAGCTGGCTGTGACCAGCTCTGTCGCATTCCCCAGTTTCTCCAGTGACAACCTCTCGGGAACCAACTGCCTATCAAGATGGTGTTCTGTTACGGCAACCAATAACATAAAGAGTAAGCAGAAAGCTCAGCAAAGCCAGTGGTCGCCACACCAAAGAATTCGAACTTAGACACCCGCAATGTCCTTCGAATGACCTTCGACATGTCCGGCGACCATCGCATGGGTTTCGTCTGGTTCGGCCGAGTTCCCTGATACCTCACTCGACCTATGTTCTACAACGCCTTCGCCCACGTCCGTTTGTGTCGACTACGTTAGAGTTCTAAGGCCGCCCAGGAGTGAACTCGGACTACTAACACTATTGGGCCTGTCCGAAATGTTTATAACTACTTGTAGCGGCAATAACACGCATTCCCGTACTTGTACAATGTTAACGCAAAAACAGGCCTACAATCCATCGTGTTCAACTCGCCTGCAGTGTTAAGTTAAAACACAAGCCCACAGTTTCACCCCTGACTGACCTTTGTGCGCCGGGCGGGACATGTGGTCGAACAGCTTCGATTCAACGCGGTAGCGACACACATTATTTATCTAAATATGTTTCACGTACCTTACGACAAACTGTGTATTCAGAATTGAGGAGCTCCCGTCCCAACACTGGACGTTCTGTCAGTTTTCTTTGATAAACAGCAAGACACTGGCTTCCTCTCTCCCATTTACGAATTAACACAGTCGTTCAAACACAACGGCTTGCTTTCACGGCCGGATCACAACTGAGCCTCTCTTTGTTCCGAGACGGTTCGTGCGCATGCGTTAGCGGATATGGTTGGGTTGAGCTTTCGTCACCCGAACAGTCGAGAAGTCAAGGGCCACCAATCGCCTTTGCGTGGGGTACATTAATACCTTGGTTGCATCCCTTCGACTAGATCGGCAGTTCTACTAGTACTGAAAAGGGGGAATTGGTTTTTTGGGAGTTTGCTAGGTGAATTCTCAGCGGTTCCGTGACAGATACACTTGATGACCTGCCAACCATAGTGGAAGAAAACAAAGCCATCCAGCAACTTTCAAGTGGAAAGGCACCTGGTCCTGACTCTATCCCAGCAGAGATATATAAGGCAGGTGGGCCGGTCCTAATAGAGCAGCTTCACCAAGTCTTTACAACATATGGGTGAACGAGACCATGCCACAAGATTTCAAGGACGCGTCAATAGTCCACCTTTACAAAAGTAAAGGAAACCACCAATCCTGTGACAACCACCGAGACATCTCCTTGCTCTCAATCGCAGGGAAGATACTCGCCAGAATTCTTCTCAATCGTCTCACGGCCCATCTCAGTCAAGGTCTTCTTCCTGAGAATCAGTGTGGCTTCAGAAAAGAACGAGGAACTGTTGACATGGTTTTCGCTGCAAGGCAGCTGCAAGAGAAATGTCAGGAACAGAACTCTGAAATGTTCTCCACTTTCATTGACCTTACCAAGGCTTTTGATACAGTCAGCAGAGAAGGACTGTGGAAGATTATGGCGAAATATGGCTGTCCACAAAAGTTTGTCCAAATAGTGCGGCTATTTCATGATGGTGTGCAGACAAGAGTACAGGAAAATGATGAATTGTCTAAGCCCTTCCCTGACACCAATGGAGTGAAGCAAGGATGTGTCCTGGCACTAACACTGTTCAGCCTTATATTTTCAGCTATGCTGACGAATGCCTTCTAGAACAGTGATATTGGAATAGACATCAACTACCGCATGGATGGAAAGTTATACAATCTCAGAAGACTGAAAGCCAAAACCAAGACTAACAGAGACACCGTCAGAGAACTGCTGTTTGCTGATGATTGCGCTCTATATGCCAACTCAGAGGCAGACATGCAACACAATGTTTCAGCTTTCTCATATACCTGTGCCAACTTTGGGCTCAATATCAACTTGGAGAAGACTGTAGTTATCTACCAGCCAGCTCCAGGAAATAATCACACTGTGCCGAATATCAAGGTGAACGGTCATAGACTAAGTGTTGTGGACAAATTCACCTATCTTGGCAGCACCGTGTCACAAACTGCCACAATTGATGACGAAGTGAATGCAAGAATCTCCAAGGCCAGCGCTGCCGTTGGTAGACTGTACAAGAATGTATGGGACAGAACTGGAATAAGCCTGCAAACAAAGCTGAAAGTCTACAAAGCAGTTGTATTATCCACACTGCTATATGCTTGTGAAACCTGGACTGTTTATCAGCGACACGCTAGGAAATTAAACCACTTCCACACAGTCTGCCTTAGGAAGCTAATGAAGATTAAATGACAAGGCAAGATCCCAGACACTGAAGTCCTAGAAAGGGCATCCATGCCCAGTATCCACACTCTACTAATGAAAAAATCAGATTCGCTGGGCTGGTCACTTAACTCGTATGTCAGATCACAGGCTCCCTAAACAAACTTTGTACGGCGAGCTGCGATGTGGTAAACGCTCCCAAGGAGGCCAGAGGAAACACTTTAAAGACACTCTGAAAGTCTCACTGAATTCATCCTGACACCTGGGAGACTGCTGCTAAGGACCGTAATTCGTGGCGTACATCATTACATAAGGGTGCAGTCACTTGTGAAGCAACCAGGACTGCAAGAGCTGTGAAGAATAGGCTGGACAGAAAAACCACTGCAGGAGATCCTTCTCCTGGAACGTCAAGCATTCTTTGCCCGCATTGTCAAAGAACATTTCGAGCCGAAATAGGCCTTATCAGCCATCTTAGAACTCACGGCTCCATACTTTCAACCCCACTGGATGAAATGAAAGGTCATCATCATTCTTGATGGACAAACAACAACATAACAACATGACAATGCGAACTTAAATAACATAATTATCTAAAGACTGTTGCTAGAATATGTTTTTTGTAGAACTACATTAATTCCATCATGATTTCATATTATTCTAATCAGTATTATGACATCCTTTGTAATGACACAGACAGGAATCAGTACACACACACACACACGCGCGCGCGCGCACACACACACACATACATACACAATTATCTATATATATAAGTTGGTGAATACAGAATAATGTGGATAGACCATACCACCAATACCAGTTGACAGGGCAAATGATTATGATGTTTTATAATGCTCCAAGTTTCTCTAAAACCTAATATACATTAATGTCATTAAATGTTAGTTACATCAAAGAACTGAGATCCATGGTAAGAAATGAACTCATAAGGATGTGTGGCAGCGCAATGATGATGATGGTGATGATTAGCAGTAGGTAGTACTTTCCACATCAACAATATTTTCCCATTCTTACTGAGTACTGATACATCAAGCACGATAGTAGTATAGCAGTTCTTACATTTCTATTATAATCTTCATGCTTGGGAACAGGACACTGTAGCTAGATTCAGTGGCGTCACTGGGGTTGGTGTCACCCAGTGCGGTAAACTCTTGGTGTCACCTCTCTAGACTTTCACCATGGTCTTCTTCCGAGTGTTCCTGTACCATATATAATCGCATATAGTAATGTGTGTAAAATAAGTCAAAAAGTTAATAAGGACATAAGAAAGAAAACAAATTGAACAATATAACTTCAATACTTCAGGTAAAACATAAATAAAGAACTTCGACAAACTCGGACAAAGTTAAATTTTTGTTATTTTGCTATGTCTGCTTTGTCAAATTTGCAATTTTTTTTTATTTTGGTGTCACCCCTTGATGGTGTCACCCGGTGCGGCCCGCACCCCCCGCACCCCCCTAGTGACGCCCCTGGCTAGATATTCATCGCTGCAGATGTGAATAAAGCTACCTGACAATCGGCAACCGACTTTCCGCAGACAAGAAGGGAAGTACATGTAGAACAGAAACCCGCTCATCGAACCTTTCTGTGTCTCGTTAATAACATACTGTACTATTATTAATTAGGTAAATTAAATGTCTAGTGTTGGCTTCTAGAAAAAGAAATAATAAAAGAACTTCTATATGCAAGAGACAATATCTAAGGCCATTACTTCATAACAGTATGGAAGACAAGAAAGTCCTTTCTCTAGAACTTTCAGTACGCAAGGAAAAAGAGGACAGATTCAGCGCCAAACAAAACGTAGGTTTAATTAGTCAGTCAGTCAGTCAGTCAGTCAGTCAGTCAGTCAGTCAGTCAGTCAGTTAGTTAGTTAGTTAGTTAGTTAGTTAGTTAGATAGTTAGTTAGTTAGTTAGTTAGTTAGTTAGTTAGTTAGTCAGCCCCAAACAAAAATGAAAGAAGGAAAATGAGAAGTAGGGGCTGTTATGGCTTAAAAGTTTGTTAATATGGTAGCAGACATGTTGTGTTATAACTCAAGGACAACCTTTCGGCGATATATAAGCCCATGGCAGGTACAGGAAATCGCTTACGACGTTTTATCCTCCAGTGTTAATCAGTTAAAAACATACAAGAAAAAAATAAAGACAGAGAATAATAATATGGGAGCCATTGCGGAAACTGTTAGAAACAGCCAAAAATGTGATGGCTTAGCATGAGTTGGTTGAAGGCCTGTGTTTAAAAAGATGTCACGTGACAGTAATGGTAGAAGAAGAGAATGCTACTGTTGTTGTAGAACCACGTGGATTAGAGCTGTCCACTCTTGTACGTGCAAGTTAGTTACATGTTTGTTGTTGTTGTTTGTTGTGAACATGACGTCGCATTTATTGGCTGGTTGTGATTTTCTAAACAATTTTATCTTCTGCACGCTACCATTGCTTTCTCAAAGGCCGACTCTCATTCCACTGTGAATATCAGCGAAAGCAATCTACTCCCAAATCACATTACACAACATTACCTTATCGGGATTCGAACCCGTTACCCCCAAAATACGACAGTCTGGCTACAGAAACAAGTGTACTTGGACACATGGCCAACTTGTGAGATGAGTCTATACACAATAAAGAGGCGGGAGTGACTAGTGTTAGTGTGTTCGTCTCTAGCTATAAAGGCGTTAAGTGAGAATTCAGTTGTGGAGAAACTGTTCTGAACAATTCTTTAACAGGAAAGCCAATAATGTGATAATTTGATCTTCGTGTTGCGTATCCGGTGTCTATATTACTAATATATGGGCGAAAATTGGAGGATTTGTGAGATATTGTGCACAATAATAATCCCTTGCCAGTTGGCAATAGTGACAAATTGGCAGTACATCCCGCTGTGATTCTCTACAACTGCAAACGGAAGAGGCTCTAAGGCCCATTTGGTAAAGGTGTACTTTGGTTTGACAGTGCCCTATTCTGAGTCTGCATTTTCTGGGCTGAAATAAAAACTACGGCATTGAAAGCGACAACCAGGATATAATAGTTCAGAAATAATTTGTATCCGCTATGGAAAAAGCCAGGAGAACATTGAATGTGTTGGTCAAATAAACAGTAACTGATACACGTATGGTGTGTTGCTTGGTGCAGAATAGGCTAACTACTTTTACGAGGGTAAGTTAATAAGTGATTCACAAATGGCTTTAGAAAAATAACTAAATATGATAACAACTTGAAACCAGTTTATTTTTATACATACATTGTCCTTTTATTTCTCAACATAATTTTCACCAACATTGATGCACTTATCCCATCGTTTTATCAGTCCCCCCAAACCGGATGCATAGAACTGCGTGCTCTGTTTTCTAAACCACGTTTTCACTTCACATTCAACTTTGGCGTCATTTGCGAAATGTCTCCCGCCAAGGTAAGTTTTCGGTGTTTATGCTGACAAATGTTTATCCCGTAAAGCGGTGCATAGCTGGGTAGATATAGTTACGAGGACGAGTCAATAAATAAGTCACACAGTTCTGTGAGATGGCAGGTAAATGAAAACAAAGCACGCAGGTCTATGCAGCCGGTTTGGGAGGACTGATAAAACGATGGGATAAGTGCATCAATGTTGGTGGAAATTATGTTGAGAAATAAAGGTACAATGTATATATATAAAAATAAACTGGGTGCAAGTTGTTATCATCTTTAGTTATTTTTCTACAGCCATTTGTGACTTACTTATTAACTTACCCTCGTATTTTACTTGTACCCTTTTCGCAAAATAAGGCGAGAATGTTGTGTTGCAAATCATCATCATCATCATCATCATCATCATCATCATCATCATCATCATCATCATCATCATCATCATCATCATCATGAAATGCCATGTCAGCTGGTATAGGCGTTCATGTCTCTCCATATATCTCGTTTGTTGGTTTTCTGGATCAACACTGCTGCTGATATTCCTCCATGCCACCTTCTCATTCCATCCAGCATCATTTCTCTTGATCGGCCTCGGCCTCTCTTCCCCTCGATCTTTCCAGCTGCCACGATGTTCTCCAATGTCCCTCTTCTCATAACATGACCAAAGAAAGCTGTTTGTCTTTTTCTTTTTTGTTGTATATAATGTTTTAGTTTCATTAGCCTCTTTCAGGCAATTGTCGTTAGTTACTCTGGCAGTCCAAGCAATTCGCAGCATTCGGCTGTTGCAAATGCTTTACTTAAATTAGTTGTTCTTTTATGTAAAGATGGTGGGCGCATTAGTGTAGTTGATAGGGAGCTACGCTGATAATGTCATAAGTGTTCGCCGTCAACTAAAAGAAGTAATGACTGGCCACCTATTCCTCCGTCATGTGGGCCTACAAAATGTAATGACCCTGTCACGTAACAGAACCATAGTTAGTTTGTTAATGTCAAGATTACACTGCAGTGTATATATACATTGATAAGTGAAAAAAGGATGTGCTTCGTCACGATGAGTTTTAAATTAGGACATACATCGGGAATTTAAATAATGTTTAGTGTGGTATGCGAGTATACAGTGTGTACGGGATGTATAATTTGCCACGAAGCAAGGTATCCTTGTCTTTTAAGATGTCTTTGTTTTTCTACCTTGAAAGTTTGGAAGCAAAAGCCGGCTTATATTAAAGACAACATCTGGTGGTTACTAAAACAGGCCGTTCCACCCAATGCAAGGTTAGTGCTGGCTAGTGTCAGTTAGTTTCAAAATGCTGCTGACATGAGATGAACTTTACTCACTTCCCCGCGATTCAAGATCTCTGTTGATGAAGCTGGTCGAAGACCAGACATTCTGCAGGCTACTAGATTTAAAGAGTCTCAGCACGGCCCAACAATGATGGCTGACAATATAGCAACCGTGTCCTGCATTCAAGTTTGCGCCTCTTACGCACGTGAACAAAATGTGGGTGTTTCCCTACCGGGGTGGAATCTTAGCCATCTTATTTTTCTTGTTGCTATTTTGGAATAGACCCTTAAACAACCCACTCCAAATCTTCCCATCTTTAATTACCCCACACGGTACCGTTCATGTCCTCCCTGTAATATTCATTTCTATTTCTGCTTTTCTTCTCCGTGTGTTTAAGACTCCCGCTATTTCTTTTACCTTGTGGAATCCAGACACATGTCTTTCAAGTTATACTACCTTCAGGTTTCTCAATGTATGTCCTGTTCAGCGTGTTTCATTCGATGTTTTTATTCATTGGTATTTGTCTAGTTCTCGTTTTCACCATCTTCTTTCCCCAAATTCTTCACGTCGTAGGGAAAAGAAGAACAATTCGAACGAAGAGGTTCGTTCAACAACAGCATCCGAAAGATGCACATGTTATTTAAAGGACACTGCTCCCCCTTCAGACCAGATGGTGTGATACGATATGACAAGGGTGCGCTGTCTTGTACACACATGTAGCCTGCTCGATCACACGGGCAAGAAGCAGATTACACCTTTCATACCGTGTTACACGAGCAGTGAAAAACCATTCCAGCGTGAAAAGTGACAGAAGAAACGAAACAGAAGATGCGGTAACAACCTTCAAAATAAGTGACCTTAACCTTAATGTTAGACACTTCGATAAACGTTTAAAAGTTCTGGAGACGTTGTAGTATTTTTTTTAATACCCTGTGCCATTTTACCTGTTGATGGAGAACTATACACAAGATGCACAATTCTGTTATCATATCAGATGGTGTATTTTTGTTTAGTCATATTTGTCATTTAATTATAAGATGTCTATTTTGCTTCCCATTTTCTGCATAAAGGTGATTCCTTGGTTGATATGGTAGCATGAATATGAACTGTTATGTTTTCGTAAATTCTAGATCACGGCAGAATGATAAGTTCCCTTCGACCTCGTCTTTCCTTTCCAGATAATTCTGCGAATTCCTCGTTATTCGTTTGATAAGGCTAGAACGAACCTAGAGTCGTGCAGACAGTAAAAGTAGAAACCTCGACTGTTGGGGATTCAGCCGGGTCGCAGGCTTGGACAGAAGAGCACTAATCACTTTATTACCCGGATGTTTGTTGCTGTTTACACCGAGATTTGTAATTTTACTTTACAAGGTCACAAAAAGTCTCCATGCAATTCGTAATCACATATATCGCGTTGTGAAACACAGCTACGGGAAGCAGACCGCCCTGTGTTGGTTTCCATACAATGGTATTATTATTCTTTTTCTTTCATTCGCTTGAAATATGTCTATAACTGCAGTGTTGTCTCCTGTATGAATTTAACTGTCTTGTATAGTTCACCCAGCAGTCCATAGAGTTTATCTTCTACTGTCGTCTCTCTAGGCCAGAAGGTTTGCCTAGATATATTGTAATTTGGGCAGTCTTGGAGTATGTTATCTGCTGTCTGCGACGCCAATTCAAATGTGCAAATGGTTGGTTCACTAATCTTGAATTTTGTCCATTGCAGCCATAGTTTTAAGTGCATTGAGTCCCTTTTGAGATCTTGTCACAACCGTCTCCACATGGTCCTTGAAGGACAGACTCCTGTCAAATGTGATTCCCAGATACTTCAGTTTGTTCTCTCTGTTGACGCTTCTACCATCTATCGTGAGGCTTGGGACATCAGCTCTCACAATCCTGTTGTCCAGAGAGCACCACTAAACAGCCGCCTTTTCCGGGTGGATGACAGCACTCATTTCAGTGCAGGTGTGCGCTTTGGAGAAAAATCAAATCAAATCAAATCAAATCAACTTTATTAGGGTCACAAATTGGGCGCGCAGGCCCGTCTTACATTCGGCCCTTTCAATCACTCGTCTTTCGTTCATCAAGAGCATTATACATTTACATAGGAAGAAAATAAACATTGTGAAATGAATGTTGTAAACATAAACAAGGCTAATTACCATGTTATGAAGCACATCTCCCACCTATCCATACATCACCTCACCCACACAACACCCCCACCTACCCACACACACGCGCACCAAGGGACACATACACATCCCCACCTACCGACACACACGCACACCAAGGGACACATACATACCCCACCAACCGACCCATCCACCTCCCGCACCTCCCCCACCCACACACACTGCCCTCACCTGATCCCCCAACCAAAACACACTCGCCACCCACAAACATTCCCCCACCAACCCACACATCCCACGCCCATCCACATACACATCCTACCCCACACATCCTCTCCCCACCCACACCTCAAACCACATATCCCCCAGCCACATATCCATCGACAACATATTCCCCACCCATGCACACAATCCCCCACCAACCCACACATCGCACATCCACTCACACATCCCCAAACCATACACACACATCCCCACCAACTGACATGTCCCTATTCCCCCCCCCCCCCACACACACATCTCCCTAACCACCCATACATCCATCCCCAATCCACTCACACACACCCCACCACCCACACATACAACTTCCACCCACCCACACATGCCTTAACCTAATCCCCCACCCGCACATCAGGCGGAACATCAGGCGAGAACATCAGGCGAGGAGAGGAGTGGGTCAGAGTGCCAGCCGAGCAGTCAGATTTGTGCAGAGTTATAATCACATTGAGCCGGTAGTGCAGGGAATGGCCAGCAGGGGCCACGGAAGTGGAGATTCAGCAACTAATTCAGGATAATTCTCGCCCTGGTGATGTGATTATCTACACGGATGGTTCGGTGTTGAGAGGTAGGAGAAGTGCCTTGGGACTCTTAGCAAAAGCTAATGGTCGACGTTTGGTGCAGGAGAGCCTGTCATATGATGACACAACATCTAGCCTAAGAATGGAGGTGGAGGCAGTCAATGCAGCTTTCCGCTGGATAGAGAACACGATACATACACACAATGTGATTGTAACTGACTCAGAAAGCATGCTGAGGAGGGTGAGGACAGGCAGGCTTCGTGCAGAGTGGCTTGCTTCGCTTTGGAGGTCACGGGTAGCAAGCATCACCTGGATCTTTTCTCCGGGGCATGCCGGTGTGCTGGGGAATGAACAGACGGACAGATTGGCTGTCTCGGCAAAACTTGGTGGAGTATTGATGCATGACAAGACAGAAGCGGTTGCGGCCTTGTGGGAGCACGTGTACACCTCGGAGGAGCAAATGGATCACCATAATCTGGTAAGAATGAGGCAGCGAGGTGAGACGAGGGGATCTGGCCGATACTCGACGCTCAGAGGAAAGGCGAGACGAACATATAATCAGATTGCTACTGAACTATTAGTGTTGGAACTCTTCGCTGGCTGCTGAGGATGGGGATGGAGCGCTTATGTGAATGTCCCGAATGCTGTGATGTCGGTTCCTAAATCAATCAATTAATCAATCTTGAATTTTATCTACATGTGGTAGCACAATCGATTCTGTCCTGTTCTGGAGCGCAGAATAATGACTTGTTCTGGTCTGTCCATAAAGGGATAGTCGTCTTGAACAAGTTTTGGTGGCTTTCTGGCTGATTTGATTATACAATGGTAATAGTGCCGGTGTTCAGAAAGCAATTGCAAAACTACTGAACGTAAACTTGCCCAGGAATCACAAACAGCCAAAAATGCTGGAGTTGACTGCTACGTCCTGTAAAAGATATGCATCTAACTAACTGGTAGTAGTAGTAGTAGTAGTAGTAGTATTAGTAGTAATAGTAGTAGTAGTAGTAGTAGTAGTAGTAGTAGTAGTAGTAGTAGTAGTAGTAGTAGTAGTAGTAGTAGTAGTAGTAGTAGTAGTACTAGTAGTAGTAGTAGTAGTAGTAGTAGTAGTAGTAGTAGTAGTAGTAGTAGTAGTAGTAGTAGTATTAGTAGTAGTAGCAGTAGTAGTAGTAGTAGTAGTAGTAGCAGCAGCAGCAGTAGTAGTAGTAGTAGTAGTAGTAGTAGTAGTAGTAGTAGTAGTAGTAGTAGTAGTAGTAGTAGTAGTAGTAGTAGTAGTAGTGTCGGTGGCTGTGACAGTGTTAACAATTACTACAAACACTACCAGCAGCACCACCACCACTACTGCTACTACTACTACTACTACTACTACTACTACTAATACTACTACTACTACTACTACTACTACTACTACTACTACTACTATACTACTACTACTATATTCTTTAATGTTGCATGTCCTTTGAAGGACGTTGCGATCAACCCCCATTTTGTTTTTCTAGGCAATTTACGTTCAGTAGTTTGCCATTGCTTTCTGAACGAAAAGTCAACGTTTAAGTTCAGCTGAACGGTGTGTGATCGCTATCGCCGCCGTATCACTACTAAATTAACATAAAGTGTATTCCTTTCTGTGATTAACTACAATCGATATAATTACACTCCACACACATGTGCTCTCTCTCTCTCTCTCTCTCTCTCTCTCTCTCTCTCTCTCTCTCTCTCTCTCTCTCTCTCTCTCTCTCTCTCTCTCTCTCTCTCTCTCTCTCTCTCTCTCTCTCTTTCGGTAGATGTTGAAGTATAGGATTGCTGTTAGTTCTCACAGGGCCAGTATAGGAATGCTGTTAGTTCTCACAGGGTCCAAGTACACAAGTGAATGTGGAAGTTTAAGGCCTCCCCGCCTGTTATTCCGTTAGCTGCTGCCACAAGGGATGGCCCTTAACGATAACGTGTTACGTGTATTTGTTTTCATAATGACAATGTTCTTGCAGCCACACTAGACGCATAAACAATCATCACATGATTAAAAGGCTACAGAGGCCAAACTATAAAATTTAAGAAATGACATCTTGAGCTCAGTACGTCTCCAGTGTCGCCTCTAGGCATTGTATATGATTGTGTTTCCTGCCTTCCTACGAACCCATTGAGGGATAGGTCTGTTTTGCTTCATCTTGAAAATGAAGCTTGTATTTTATTTTAAATGTTTTGTGTGCTCCGTGTGGTTGATTCGCCAGCTTTTTTTGTCTGCCAGAAAGCACCTGTCGTTTGTAACTTGCATTATGAGGTCAATGTCTGTCCTTAGCGCCGCCTACAATTGGCTCACTTGAGGCCAACATATCAGCTCGCTCATTAACCAGGAGTCTTAATGGCCTATGGCCTAGGTGGCCAACTTTTTTAGCAGGCGGGCAAATTTCAGAAATAATATTTCCTGCCGGGCCACTTACCTAATTTTTTTTTTTTTTTGGTTAATTAAATTAAGCAAGCAAGCGTGCTACAGCATCGACCACATTGTCGCTTCCCACTCCGCGGGCCGCAACATGACTCCCTGCGGGCCGCATGCGGCCCGCGGGCCTCGTGTTGGCCACCCCTGGCCTAGGTAGAATATAGGGTATCCACTCAAGTTCTCTGTCAATCTAGGCTTTGCTGCCTGCCTGCTGCCTGCCTGCCTGCCTGCCTGCCTGTCTGCCTGTCTGTCTGTCTGCCTGCCTGCCTGCTGCCTGCCTGCCTGCCTGCCTGCCTGCCTGCCTGCCTGCCTGTCTGTCTGTCTGTCTGTCTGTCTGTCTGTCTGTCTGTCTGTTGACTCCATTTTTTCTTTACAGTCAACTTGATTTCAAGTCGTGTTCCAAGTATCAGAATTTACTCCATGCATAAACATTTAAACATACTTTGTTCATGTCGAAAACCATTTAATGTTTTGCATTCTTTAAATGATAACCAATAAGTGATCTTGCTCGTTCGTTTGTCAACATCATTTCTCTCTCTCTTTTTTTTTTTCCATTCTACCTCCCTGTGAAACTCCAATTGCCTTTCTTCATTTCGTTTACCGCTAACTGAGTAAATTTGAAGAATTTCTGTACAAGTCTCTGTTTATTTTCCCCGACTGGCTTTTGCTAGTAAACTATAATGGCTCACAACATACGTAACGATAGCTTGGGCATAAAACCAGGCCGTTCTTAGCTCATATTAGACATCCATTTATGTTCCCATTTGCCACCCTATTCCCAGGATGAGGTGCTGGGTTATGCGATGTGATTGTTTTATTTTTTAAAGCGTAGTATGCGTCGGGTTAATGCGCTTCGATTTTTCAAGCACCTGTTGTGTATTTCATAACAACTTTTATGAATCGTGAGTTTCATAACAATTTTAACTACAGATAAGATGAATAATGGGTTTCATAACCGGTTTCTCTACATATCAATAGAGAAATAGCGTGTTTCATAAAAATTTCTATCATAGATAAATAACTTATTTCATAAAAGTTTTCTTTCAAGATAAGATAAATAAAGATGTACTACATAGATAAAGAACAGAATAGGACTAGCAAAAACTACATTCTATCAAATGAAGTACATTTTATGCAATAAGTACTTGTCACCCGAGGTAAGAAAAAGAATTCTTGCACGTTACATAGAACAGTTCTATCATATTGCTACGAATCCTGGATAATTAGCAAAAAACAGGTACAACCATCCCCTAAGGTTTTTGGATATGTGGCTTCTATTGAAGAATGCTGATAATTCCATCATCATCATCATCATCATCATCATCATCATCATCATCATCATCATCATCATCATCATCTTCCACTTCTGCCGTCAAGCATCGTGGGGAGGAATAATTTGCGCACCAGCGTTCGGTGGGCGGCACTGGATAGTGTCATTCCGTGTAATTGTACATTGTCTCTGATGTCATCAATCCATTTTCTTCTTGGATGTCCTCGTGGTCTCGTCGCAGATGATCTTTGATGTAAGGCCAGTGGTGGTAGTTGATGGTGTTGCATTCTAACGACATGGCCAAACCACTTGATCTTCTGTCTTTCAATAAATGTGGCACAAGGTGTTGATCCCACTGTCTGTCTGATAACAGCATTTCTTACTCGGTCTCGGATTGTTAAGTTGGCAGCTCTCCTCAAGCATCTCATCTCGCAGGTGTTGATTTTGCGAAAGTGTGATTTGGATAAGTCCAAGTTTGAGATTGGTATAGGGTTGGTGTGAATATGCTGTTTATTATCTGTCGTTTTGCATATGGGTATATGTCGATGTTTCAGTAAGGGTGATAGTTGATATGTAAGTGCACTAGCTTCTGACATCTGATTTCGATTTCTCTGTCCAATCTGCCATCTTCTGTGATCATGCTTCCAAGATATTTGAATTCTTTAACTTGTTTCAGAGTTGTGCTATTTATCTGTATACTTAGTGAACCAGGCGATCAGCTAACTTGCATTACCTCGGTTTTGGCTGTGTTAATAATTCATATTGTATCTGCTGCATGTTGAACTCAGATTATTAATATGATTTTGTAGTCTGCCCTCATCTCTGTCAAACAGGCACTGATCGTCTGCAAATAGATGTTCATTTATTTCCCGTGAATCAGTTGTTTCATCTGGAGTAAAGAATTCTAAATTTTCTGAATCTGTTCTGACAAGGCTTGCTTGTTTGGATATTCTGTCCATGTAGATATTAAATAGCAGAGGAGAGAGCACACATCCCTGCCTCACTCCTGTATTGACTGTGAACATATCTGATATACCTTCTTGTGTTCTTACTGCACTTTGGCTCGAGTGATACATGGCTATGATGTTTTCTAGTAATTGTCCTTGCATACCATAGTCTTCAAGGATGGCCCATAATTTGTATATGTCTACTCTAGCGAAAGCCTTTTCCTGATCTACAAACACAATATTGTGCTGGTCAATATATTCGATAGTTTTTTCACATATTTGTCTAAATGTAAATAGTGCATCAGTGCAACTTTTACCTTTCCGAAAACCGAATTGTACTTTGCTTAACTGTTGTTAAACTATGGGTCTAGCTCTTTGTTCCAATAGTTTTGCGCACATTTTCCCTATATGGCTCAGGAGTGATATACCTCTGTATGTTTCGCACTCTCTCATATTGCCTTTCTGTTTCCATATTGGTACTATTATTGTCTGCTGCCAATCATCTGGCACTTTTCTTTCTTCCCATGCTATATTAAAAAGTCTTATTAGCCATTTAACTCCTGTTTCCCCACAGGCCTGAATAGCTTCTGTGGTTATTCCACCTTGACCCGATGATTTGTTTTTAGGACTTTTCTGTATAACTGCTTTGACTTCTGCAGGGATGAAATTTGGTTCTTGTGGTCATGACTTTTAGGCACAAAAGTGAGGTTTTCTATGTTTTTATGTGTGGGGTAAGTAGTTCTTGAAAGCATTCTGCCCACCTTGCTAGTTTTCGTTGTGGATTAAATAATGGTGTACCTCTTTTGCTGTTTATAATGGTGGCTGGGTTGTACATGCATCTCTGTTTCTCATTGTCTTTACACGTTTATAAAATTCTCTTGGGTAGTCTTTGCTAAGGATCGCCATCTTTTCACCGTATATTCTCCAGGGTTCATCTTTAGATGCTCTAATTGTTCGTTTGGCCTCTCGTCGTGCTATTCTATAAGTAAAAAAGTTTTGTTCAGATTTAGCTGTGATACATTTTGTGAATGCTGCGTTCTTTTTGAGTATGTTATCTTAACTTCATCGTTCCATCAAGCTGTTCTTAATCTTTTGTCCTGTCCTACTTTCTTTGTTCCACAGTTATTTTTCAGTGTGTCGAGCATGGCAGCCTTGAAAATTGTCCACTCCTTATCTACGCTTGAGTATTCATCAGGGATGTTCTTATTTTCCTGTGTGTTGAAATCTTTTTTATTATGGCTGGTTTGTGATCAGTATCAACGTCTGTATTTGGGAGTGCTCTTGAATACAATAGTAGTCTTCTGTCTGATTTCCTAGGTAGAATAAAGTCAATTTGAGATGCTTGATCTATGTCATTCCATTTATACCAGGTTTTGGTGTGGCTACGACGATGTTGGAAAAAACTATTTGCTATTATTAGTCCGTATTCGAAGCATATGTTGAGTAGATGTTGACCATTGCTATTACATGCAGTCTTTGTGTCGCTGACAATTCCTTGGACAGTCAAAATGAGCAATCTAGAGATTTTGATGGAGGCTAAATTGCAAAGGCAACTTATCACAAATATCAGAAAGAGGCAACCTTCATTATTTGGCCACACAATAAGGCGACAAAAACTGGAATATGTTGTGACAACTGGAAAGATTTGTGGAAAGAGAGACATTGAGAAACTTTTTTGACAGTTGTGTGTCATGGCACGGAAGGGAGTCAGCACACGTTGAAGATCGCAAGATGTGGAGAAACATGATCGCTCACGCCACTCTGCAAGACATTTAATGATAGAGTTCGCTAGCTCTCCAACAGCGGCTGCTTCTTCTTTTGTTTGCTTGACATAAAGTGGCCAGTTGACTCTTGTATATATTTCATTGTCTTGTTATTAATTCAGCCAGTGGTCCGTGAGGATGGGCACATGGGTATCATGGTTAAGACCTTACGCTGACAATGGCACGAGGGCCTGATATTAGCTCTCATGGTTCTCTACAGGAGTGACAGGCTAGCCTATTCCTCTGTGCACTCTGGGCTACAAAATGTGAAGGTCCTAACACTTCACACACCCACTGACCGGTTCTGTTTCTGGATTTGTGTTTTTTTCCTCGGGAGCCGCGATAGAGTCTACCCAGGGGTCATGGTTTTGAATCCACACCTGGGCGAATTTTTACACATTGGCTTGAGCTCCAGGTCGACCCAGCATAAAAATGAGTACCTGGAAATGCCTTGGGAAGTAAAACTGGTAGATAGGTAGATAAGATACTGACAACAACACTCACCGTGTGCCGATTGATCTATACACATATGCGTCTAGAACAATGTGCCCAAGGCGCCTTAACGCGGGTAAAAGGGTTCTCTACTTTTACCCACAGTGGTCCGTATAGTCTGGCTTTTACTATTGTTTCTCTAGGCATAACAGTTTGCCTTGATGTGTCGTATTCGGGGATGTCTTGAAGTACATGATCTGCTGTCTGGGCCGCCAATCCACATGTACACAGGGCTGCTTTGCCAATGTTAAAATGTGTGTACATGTGGCTGCGTAACTGTGTCCTGTTCTGAGGCCCAGAATAACGGAAGGTGCTGACTGTCAACCTGCGTCGCGCGGAAAGGCTTTGTGTATTTTACAATGTTTAAACAGTAAATCCCAAAGCAGAAAACTGCTATGATACGCTAGGACCTCGACATTGTGTAGGCTTGAATTCACAGGATAATATCTGGTCAGTCTTTTCCTCTCTTAGCGGACGAGGAACGCAGGCGTCGAACCCTCCTCCGACCGCATTTATGACATTATCTGCGTAAACTAGTTGTCATTACACAGAAGCACCCGCTAAAAGTTGTAAAGCACACAGTTTATAGTCCTGGACAGGATTCATGACAGGGACGAATGATGTTCCTCCCTTCGCTAGTCAGACTAGTATCTGCCCAGGATGCCACACTTGGAGGCGAAGAAAGGTCTTGTACGGTATAAATGCCAACTCTAGCACATCAGCCATAACATTGTAAACAGAACTATTTACTATACCAGAGCTTGAAGATTATGGTCGTCACTGGGAACAAGGAAATACCACAATGTAATATACAAGTAAATGGGCATATTCTTAAACAAGTGAATCAGTACAATTATCTCGGAACAGTCATAACATCCTATGGGAGATGCCTTGAAGAAATTAGAACAAGAATTGCCATTGCGAAGGTAGCATTTTGCAAGATGAAAAACACACTGACCAATAAAAAGATATCAATTGAAAAGAAAAAAAAGAGTGTTGAAGTGCTATATAGAACCTGCAATTTTGTGAAGTGTGGACAATGAGCAAGCAAGCTGAAAACAATCTGATGGCTGTGGAAATGTGGTTTCTGAGGAAAATGCAAAGAATACCATGACAGAAAATCCAATGGAAAAGTCCTTCAAGAAACAAATGAAGATCGTAAACTGATTAGAGTCATTAGACGTAGACGGTCAAAATTGTTTGGACATGTTATGAGAAGACATGAATTGGAGAACGTGGTGACAACTGGCAAGATCGAAGGGAAGAACCTAAGAAACCAAGGGGAAGACCGAGAAGTAAATACTTGGATGGTTTGGCCACGTGGCATAGTCGAGACAGGAACACGGAGCTGATCCACGACTCTGGTGCTCGAGTGCGATGGCGAAACATGATCGCCCACGCTTATCGGGATGGCATGGATGGGTGGAGAGCTTGAATTCTGTATCAAATTTGTAGACTGTGGGAGGCAAATCAGAAAATGAATTCTCTGCGGCAATTTATTATGTACAGTTATAAGCTAAGTTAGTTGCAGACCCTTTACAGGACGTGGCAATAAACTCCAGCATTCGTTACCTGTTTGTGATTCCTGGGCAAGTTTACGTTCAATAGTTTGCCATTGCTTTCAGAACTACCGGCACTCATACAATGGTATGGAAACCAACGCAATGTGGTCTGCTTCCAAATCGCCCACAGCAGTGTGACATGGCGATATCAGCAAACTGAATTTTATTGGTTAGGTGGTTACCCAGCCCCAGTCTCACGATGATATTATTTTAATCTTACCGGATTTTAAGTAACGCTCGCTGCATTCCTTACGTGATACTAGCAAATAGGAAATGGGGTGTAAGAAGTTAATCACGGCGCTGTTTCAAACGCGGTATGCTGAATTACGAATATCATTCGTAACCCTTTCGCTTCAGAGCCGACCCCTCTCCACAGAGCCGGCTATATAGTTATAAGAAAGCATTTAAAAAACGAAAAGGTCGAACTCGCTTTGCGCGGTTCGAATTACGCCGACTCACTAAAAACTACACCACTAACAATGGTTATAACTATTAAATGTTGCAATGTTTTCATAAAATGTTTATTGTAGCTTCGTATCCAGAAATTATATAGTAACGTCTCAACTATTCTTGCCTACCTATCCACCAAAACAAGATATACTACCTGTAACTCATCAATAATATGTTAGACGAAATTAATTTTGAAGTTCTTTTGAAAAATCTTGCATATTTTTTTCTAATGAAGTCATACACAATTTAGATCCAGAACAGCTAACAAAAGGGGTGTGGCTGAATAACTTAGCTAACAAAAGGAGATTGTAGCTGTAGTACTTTGCTAACAAAAGTGGAGTGTCCATTTAGAACTTAGACAAGAGTCAAAGAAATACATTTACCAACCAACATCTTGCATGTTCTTTGCAGGACGTTGCGATCAACCCAAACCCCAGGTTGATTTCATGCCAATTTTACGTTCAGTAGTTTGCCATTGCTGTCTGAATGAGAAGACAACGCCGAAATTCTACTGACCGCTGTAGGGAATGAACCCCGTACCCGCTATTAGCACACCGGAAGTTTGCCCGCAAGTGCATTAAGTTCCGCCACAACTCTGGCTTCTTAACTTGCCAACACATTCTACAAATCTTACACAGCTAGGGTTCAGACGCTGGTATAGTAAATAATTATGTTTAGAACTTAGCCTTCGAGACAGGAATGCAGCTTCAAAGTGTAGCCAACAGCCAGAGGGATTTCGCTACGGAATGTAGCCAACAGCCAGAGGAAGGTAGCTGTAAAACTAACCCAATAAGCATAGGTGGGTAGAACTTAGCTAGCCACAATAAGAAGAAACACACATGAAAGATATGTGAAAATTATGATGATCTGTAGCCTACTATCAATCAATCAATCAATAAATCAGGTGCCGTCTCCCCAAATGAACGTCGGCTGCAGTGGATCTCCAACACTGTCTGTCTATCGCCCTGACTGTACTTTCTGTCAGATTGCTATTCGTCCATCTCTTGATGTTATCTTCCCACTTGTATCATTGTCTACCCCTTGCTCACTTGCCTTTAACCTTACCCTCCAGTGTGGTTATTATAAGAGTGGCCGAAATATTTTACGCGCCTCTTATTTATTCATTCCATCAACTCTTTCTTCATTCCCAGGTTTTAAAGAACCTCTTGTATTTGATCGTGTTTGTTTCCATGAAATACGACATATTCTTATGTATATCCGCGGCTTCGTGGCGAAGGATTTCAGACGTGCATACCACGTTCGAAACAGCTGCGGGCGATTTAACAGCAGACCGCCTTGCATTGGTTTTATTTATGAAAATGGTATGACAAATGATCGTTCAGAAAGCAATGGCAAACTACTTAAAGCAAACTTGCCAAGAAATAACGAACAGACAAAAAATAGCTGGGGCTGATTGCGATTTCCTGTAAAGGATATGAAACTAACTAATTTATGTATATCCACATCTCCAGGGCCTCTGTTCGACTTTCTAATTGCTTGTTCATTGTCCAGGCTTCCGCGCCATATAGTAGTTTTGAATGTACATAACATTTGACATTTCTCATTTTTAATGCGTTGTTAATCTCTCTAGATGTTAATACTATTTTATGATGTTGTGATATATTATATTTTCATAAGCGTAACGTGCTGTAAATATTTCCTGTCGACAATTAAAGTTGGAAACCGCATCAGGGCTAGTTTATACCCCGCTGCGATAAATCCTACTTTTTACATCGACTCATTGTGACGTAACAACCGGAGGGAGCTAAAATAAAAACACATGCAAGGCGGAAAACCGGCCTATTCGTTTTACCGAAAGCCAGCATGAGACAGGAAGATCTGAAATAGCGGAAGGAGTGAGAGAGTTTCGAAATCTAATTCATGAGAAAAGAAAATCCTCAGCCTACGACATCGCTTTTGAGAAATTGCATCTCAGTCAGATCATGAAACGTGTCGATGTCGTGAGATGGCTGGCAGGTGTCGCTCCTAATGGATTAAACGACAGAAACAGTTATGGGAGAAGTGACGCTCCTGTAATTTTCAAAGGACAGCGATCGTGACTTTAAACACTAGCCGTACGTATTGGACACGGAAGCGAAGTCCCTTGGGGAACGGAAGATTGTCTACCGGAAAAGTTCAAAGACCAGAGTCCATATTTGACTGAACGGAGAATCACAGATGTCAAGAAGATAGTTTATCGCCGGGAAGTTCGGAGCAAGATCAAACAGTTGGATCGCGTTGAAATACTGTGAACGGAGTCCTTTGATCAAACGGAAAAACCGCTATAGAACGGGAGATTGTCTTTATTAAAGACGGTGATCAGTACGGTTGTACGGAGATCAAACGACCAGGGAAAAGAACAGAGACTGATGGGTTAAGAACAAAACAAGTGACATAGTCAAGCCAATAACTTTGGACTGAATTTACTGTTTTAAAAATCAGTTGAAGATTGCATTTAAGACCGGCGGGATGTAGATGGAATTCAGTGCCGAAATAGAATATATATCACTAAGTCTAGGTTGTGTAAAGTCGACCCGCACTTTTCCTTTATGGAATTAAGTGGTTTAATTCTAGGCCGGAATTAGTAAATAAGGTGATTATATATAGATGTAGATTAGAACTCTAGCATAGTGACTTTCGTGTGTAAACGTAGTATAGAGAGTCGACAGCATTAGGCTGAAGAGTGATTTAAGTTGTGTAGAGTAAGGTGTCTGTACAGTCGGAAGGATAAGTGTATACTAGGAGTTATGTGCTTTGCTTTTGCGTGTCTCTCTTTTACCTTGTATAGAGTAGAGTGCTGAACTATTCTGTCTTATACAAGAGTGTAGCTCTAGGATGAGATATAGAGGTTACCTACTGAATATAGCCTTATACCTAACTTCACATATCATAGCTCGGAGTTGAGTTTCTCTCACAGGCTGTTGTTTTACTCAACAGGTTCTCTACACTTGAAATTGAAAGTGGTTACCAATCTGAGAAGAAATTGGTCATGCTCGGCGTAAGTGATACAGGATATGAAGTGTGACCCTGTTTTAACCAGAAGGGCAGACCAGTGTGAGTTAAGATGCCCAACGAAACTGAAGCACTCTAACTATGTAATATTGACCATAGCGAAAGGAAAAGACAATCAGTAATATTTTTCCATGAGTGACAATCCTCAGTGTATAAACGATATTGTTGGACCAGTGTTTATATTCATCAATGCAAGGACTATCTTACTGGCCGATATAGGGGGTTGTGATATAATAAAACGTACTTACCCTTTCCTAGCATTGACTCCCTTAAAAATAAACAACCCCTTACAATTACTGTTTAAGTATCTTGCTTAGTGTAGGATTAGAAAATAAAACAGCGATAGACTGACCGTGGCAGCTTAATTTATTTGGCTTTAATTTTGTACGCACCTGGCCAAGACCGGCTAGTTTTTAAAACAAAGGCTGAGTGTAGTTATTTTTGGTCAGTACAACACAAAGAGCAGACATGTGAAAGTTTCCCCGTGTGGGGAAAAGGCAATTTTGCCTTAAAATATATCATTCTCCGAAGCTATTGGTATGCTATATCTACATTATTAAGATGTATTTATGTATTACATAGACCAGTATGTTTAATGAAGAATTAGTTAGAATAATAAGTCAACAATTCTCTTAAACCAGGCTGGATGATGTTTACCAATGAAGCACATGTGGGTGCCACGCTGTAATTTTCCCTATGTTTTACAATTTCAAATCCCTATGTTAAAACCTTTTATAGGCATTATGAACTTATATCTAACTAATAGTGCTTATAACCTAGAAATATTATGTGTACCGTAGAGTATCAAACTCAGGTCAAAAACACATTCTAGGCATTTTCTCAAGGTGGGAACAGACTCTTGATTACATACTTCATAGTAGAGAACTGGTGTCTGCCACTTTCAAATATCCTATGTAGTGTAAATTCACTGTTAAGGATATCTCTGAACTTGTTTTATCCATGCGGGGACATACAAATGATTACGCATATTCCTGACTCGTAGTCAGGGGATAAAATGCTTTGCCACATCATAATCTGTAACTTGGAACTATAGTGCTAAATTTTAGTGCAATCCTTTTGTTAACAGATTAATAACCACTCCATAGGAGTGAGGGACATATAATCATTTCATAAAATAGTGCTAGGGAATTGCCATGTTTGAGAATATAAATTCTAGAACAAAGAAAGTAAACGCTTGATAGACATGAATGTTCGGATAGGATGTACCTTCAATCCCCATCGCCTCACCGTAGTAGGAACAGAAGCGAAGATTGATGTGAATAAATTGCTTGCAATATTCAGAATACTGGACCATGCGGCATAAGTTATTCTAATAAATACACTCCGAATAATAGCAGTCATTGGCAAAATATATCACAGCGGCTACTATTCTCATGTGCTGTACGCAGTGGGGAAAAACAATGTATGTTTTAGTTTATGGATTAACCCCTGAAGAAAATTCAAAACCATTGGCTCTGGCATTAAATTTTATGATTAATATTATTATGTATGATTATCATGTACTTAATATCAGAGAAATGTATGTTTGTTTTCTCTGTTATGAGAACTTTTCTATGTCCTGATTGTTACTTTTACTGGGAAATACACATTGTAATGTGACTCCTGTGGAAACATGAGATGATGTAGGAAATATGTGTATGTCAGTACTTAAGAAGCCAATGTTGAATAGCCTTGGCCTAATGATGATTATAGTGCCGAAAGGAAGACGCGGCATTAGAAACCACAGAGATTCTGTATAGGCTATTCTCTTCAAGTAATGAGAGATACAATATCAACATGTTGGATGGACAGAATGACTTCACTCATCTAATAGTCCCAGTAACAACAGAACATAATATAAAGTGAGAAAATACCTTACTCAGTATTAAGAGTCACAATGGCTCTACACCAAGCAACGAGGGACAGTGGAACGTGGACACCCACTCTTTTCCCCTTCTCGTCTTGTTGGTTGTATTTTTGTTTGTAATTGTGTTGTAAACCTTTTACCAGAACACAGTAGGTTAATGCTCGTGTTATATTCTTGTCATCCCTTTTCTATAGAAGAGAAGCAAGTGGTGGTTGAATTTGGTGGGACTGCATTTCATAACTATCATCAGGATCCTGGGTTAACAGCCTGGTGAAGGTGAGTCAGGACTAAATGGCTTAACCATGTTCTGGATCTAGAAATACATCAATGTTTACTGCTGCACTCATAAGCTGCAAACGCAAGCAAAAGAGATACATACGAAGACAACTGACGGTGTGATTGAGGAAGTCCTATTTCAGTAGGAATATCCAGGATGGACTTCAAGATCTAATAATCTACAAAGATGAAGATCAACAGAGTACTGACAACAGTGTATCGTCTGCGTTACTTCTGAGAAGTACCACCTATGGCCTCATCATTCAACCAAATCAGTGAAACTATGGGACAATCCTACTACAAGTTACTAAAACTAACAACAGTGAGTAACCTTCAACTGTTGGTTGGATTACCAAGTTAATATCCAACAATGGATAAGTCTTCGAAAGAACGTCTCACAGCTGCAACAGTCAAACATAAAACTTCAGCTATCCCAACACCAAGTTCTAGCTATGAACACCAACTCGAACAAATGGGGAGAAGACACTGAACCAATACAACCAAGGTACCAACTGAAAACCATAACTACACCAGATTACCTCAGGGATCCAAAACCTGAACCCTATCAGATAAAAGACCATATGAAAGCAACTAAATGCCTCTACATCAGCAACAAGAGGAATCATCTAATTGTTTGCAAACCTGTTACTGTGCTGGATTTATTCATCTGTGGATATATGTAGGTATAGATCAATTGTGGCCCTAGTCACAGATACTACCATGAGATGCCTCTCAGTCAATTAAAGTTCTACACTGGACTAGATAACAACGACTAATTCCTTGCCGGTCCAATGTCAGCCTAAATGCCATGGGTTATAGACTCGCGACTAGGTGGGTGAAACCTCTGTGTAAGCCAATTTGGTAGTCGGATATTATAAGCCGAGAAGCTGAATGGACGTCAACTTTTCATCAGACCTGATGATAAAGGGAATTACCTTCTGCAAAGCTTAAGTGGAAATCCTGAAGTATGACCAACCTGAGGCACCAAATTTCACAAAAAGGGCACCGAGCCTAAGGCAACAGAATATTCGTGATTCTAGCCCCAACGGAGGGGATATATGGTGTGTGATTTTTCAATTCCTGGATTATGGATTATAAAATAGTCACCAGCCAATTACCAGTGGATAAATATTAGGAACACTAACTGAGTGCATTAATTCGGTACTCAGATAATTGGAAAAGGATTTAATCTACAGCAAAGATGAACCCTTAACCGCACACCAGGAGATAAATGACTCTATTAATTAGTTTAATTAGTAGGACACACTGCTGCTTATATGTTGTTTTTTTCTGAAGGTAACAGGTCAGTAGTTTTTTTCCAATGAAGTTTATGGTAGAGTATTTTGACACCAACTCATTATTTTTAAAAATGAGAAAATTGTAAAAGGTGTCAGAAACAAATGTTTATATGTTGGGTTCTATATACTTAGATCTTTATTTGCCTTAATTATGAGGGTAAATGAAAGTATACCCAATATGTGGTTGTGTTGTTTGTAATAACATTGTTGTTTTCTTGGGCAAAAAGGGTATAAATGTAGTGAGATAATGCAAATCATTCCATGCCTGTCTGAAAATGCATAGTGTTCATTACACATATATATGTAACTGCAGATTTTGATTTAATACTTGAACTGTTTGTCCAAAAATTTGTTGATGTGTACATCAAGTAAATGTGGTGTTCAACAGTGGTTGTTTATATGTTATGAGCAATCAATATCCTTCTAGCACTATAGTAAATTTAAAGGGTGATGAAGTGGGAAGGGAAACCTACACACAGATGCCATGGTTTCAAGGATTGAACTGTGTTCTCCTGGGGTTTGTGGTAAATATCCCTAATCACCCTGCATTCTAACAAGTGACCAGAGAATCAATAAACCCCCTAGACAACTTAACATAATATTCTCATAAATTAAAATCCACATCCCACAGGGGTGTAAAACTAAAAGACCCTAAGTAACGCAATCAAACATTGTTGATCAGACAGTCACCGGAACTATAAATATTCCAGAGTGTCGAATGTGTACTAGTGACAAACACGAACTACCTTAAAATTCAGTGGAGAATATATTACTCCAAAGGATTCCTGAACAGATTGGCAATAAAACGATCATCAGTCAGAGAGAAGATATTTCCTTGTCTGTGCTGTGTGAAGTCGAATGGTTGTATCATGATGACAATTGGGATGCTGATCCTAGAATAGATCCTATTACACATTCAAGATAGATAACACCACATATATTCACACCCATACCTCGCACACACAACTGACACTTTTCTGCAATAAATGTTTTATCACTTTGTTCGAAACCTGTGTTAGTAGAGGTATGTGCTAAAGGAACGGGAAGAGGGGTATTGACTGTTGAAGAGAGAGAGAAAGAGAGAGAGAGAGAGAGAGAGAGAGAGAGAGAGAGAGAGAGAGAGAAAGAGAGAGAGATTAAAAGACTTTAAATAAAAAGGGGGGTATGTAGACAAAGATCCACCAGCAGAAGAAAACTGGGAAAAGGATATTTCACAGGTGTGCTTGTTGACTCCACTCCCCCCCCCCCCAGGGACGACAAGCGACAGTCGACATGTTGAAGTCATTCTGATAAATAAGGTAAACACCATATTTACCTTAATTTATTTTAAATCTTAGATTAGTTTGTGAGTTTGTTTCCCAGAGGAAGAGTGGTAAGTCAGTATTGTAAAACCATGTGGCAAGTTCTTAAATTAATTTAGTAAGAACAAAATATATTCAGTTCTCATAGCCTATAGGTAAACTGTCCATTAAGAATAACCACAGAGAGTTTTATTTGTCTCCCAAGTAAACAACTGATTAAATATATCAGCATTAGTCCAAGTTGTACATTTATTTCGTAAGTAGGTAAATCATTAGTGATTTAGAGTGGTGAGTTCTTAAGAAATTAATTTAGTAGAAACTAAATAATATTATATTCAGTTATCATAGTCATAGATAACTGTACATTAGGAGAAAACTACAGTGAGTGTTATTTTTTCCCAGCTAAACAACTTAGTTAATGTTAAGCATTAGACTGAAGTTGTACATATTTCTTAAGTAGTCAACTCATTCAGTAATGATTTAGGAGTGGTGAGTAACTTAAGATTTAAAACTAGTTTACCTGTGCCAGCACTGATAGAGAAATTAGTGTAATGTGTAATTAGTCAGTAGATTAATTTTGAAATGAGCACATGGACAAACAAATAGATTTCTTGTATTTCATGAACACATGAGAACCAAATAGATTCACATAATTTTGTGTGTTGAGTAAAGCACCCATGTGGTGAGTCAAATGTATTTTCAATGTTGCAAACATGGGGAAGTAATATTTGTGCCACACAATAATACTTAGTCAACCGGCATGTTAGAATGGTTAAGATTCATAATTACTGAATGTAGACTGATTAGATCACATAAATCCATGAGACAATGTGAGGACTCATGTGTATTTTCATTATTGCTACACATGAGGAAGTATCCTTTGAGAATCTCATAATTATGTCTAATGATCACATAAATCTATGTCATTGCTGAGAGCATAGTCTGTGAGGATTCATGTGTGATTTCATTATTGCTAAACAGATGTGAATAGTATCATTTGATAAAACCCATCAGTATGAATGACTAATTATCATCCAGGAAACTATTCTAATTTCTGATGAAGGTTGAGGATGAGCATAAATGAGGTTCTAATGTAATGTAATTGTTGTTAAATCTGTGATTTATCATGTGTAAAGCATCAGACATATACTAATTGCCATTCCTACAGATATGATGTGTCTGATGAATGACTGGGAAATGAGAGATTTCATTGTGATGTCCATGATGTTAAACATTTTAAGTTATCATTGGGAAATTACATAAGTATAATTACCCACCTTACATGCCAGTTTGAAGGATGTTGGATGAATAATTCGTGTATGATCATCCATAAATATGAATATTATGTCTGAGAATGAGTGAATGCTGCAAAGGAGTATAAGCTAACAATCAATCTCATGATAGAAGGCAACTTTGATGTGTAATGCCATGTCTATCACCAGAGAAGTTGTTCGGCATAACCCATAAACTGAATAATAATTTAGTACACTCCGACGCATGAAAACACATTGTATTAAATATCACTTATCGGACAATCTTCTGGTTTTGTGCGCTAAGCACGACACAAACCATATAATAAATTATGCATACTACAAGCATCTGGTTATGGATCTTAAGCAAGATCCCAACTTTGTATTTCATATTACAACATTTCTAATGTCATGATGATAATAATGATAATGATTGTAATGACAATGATATAAGGAAACAATGATGATGTTGATGATGATAATAAATATTACATCCATGAGAATGGGAGATAACTTCTCACTTGAAGCATTTAATGAAGAAGAATGCACCTGAAGCTATACAAGAATTGATTCCATGATGTACTTATATTGTTTCTAAGCAAATACTCATTGAAATGGGAAATGATTTGCAAAACCCATAATGTATGAGACCCTGTTTCTTGAATAGGAAAAGATGTAAAGGAATAACTAGGTACAGGAGAGGATTGTAAACACAGTTGTCAATCCTAAAGCAATCAAGATATTACTCAACCTGGAAACCATGATGACAGGCATAGGTGAAGAAGAAACTGCACATCTTCTAGTCTAAACCTTGAACACCATGTAATAGAAAATTGAATAGAGGACAACCATTATAGGTCGATAACTATTAGAGAGCACCAAGACTCCTTCCCTCCACTATTATTTTTCTCTAGGAACAAAATTCCTTTTAATGATTTCACTTGTGTTCTTAGGCTGTTACAACATTTCATTTCTAATGTCATATTGATGATATCATTAGCTGTATGTGATTGCTGGAATTTCAGGTAGTGGTCATACTAGTGTAGCTCCAGACCTAACTTTGTGAAGGTTGACTGCAGCACTTGTTGAGTGAGCACCTTGTTGAGTGATGCCCTTGATAGAGTAGTGCAGAAACTTATCTACCTGTAAAAGTTCCATTTGTCTCATAGGAGAGGTAATCTTTATTTAAACATTTACCTGCCAAAAATGGAAAGAAAACCAAGAACAAACTTATAATGTTCTACTCAGACCTGGAATACTAAGACTACAGAACATAAAGCAATCAAGTGTTAGCCAAAGGGATCCAAAAACCTGGAAGTGGCGAACCTTGAGTGTAGACAGTTCTTTTTTTTTCAGATCATCCATGCCAGTGAAAGATGAGCAGTACAGGTCATTGGAAAAAATATGGCTGGAAATATACACTTTATAACTGGCCCATCCATGCTGTATAGTTAAAATTACATGTGTATGTCCTACTTGAATTTGTCAATTTAGAATGCAATGTTCAAAATCCAGGTTTATGTTTATTAAATAATAAAACTGAGGTCATGTCATGTATTGATTGTATTTTTACTTGTCATAGTCAAATTGTTTATAAACTACCCTAGATAGAATTAATTAGTTGGTAGAGGAGAGGCAAGGAACTACTTAAAGGATATTTTGGGTATAAAAGGGAATAAAACGTTTTCAATTATTTCCTGAAGGTATTCCTTGGTTCTCTAAAACTCTATTTCTGGTCTCAACCAATTGAGTCAGTACAGCGAAATTAATTAAACGGATCACATTGGGGAAAAGAACTTGGGATCCTTTCCCTTTTTGAGGTTGAGCCATCAATCTCGACGTATCCGACAGATGTTCAAAGCATTTTTGGCCATTCCTATGCTCTTTTTGATTTCCGTTTAACTTCTGCTATCATGTGTTATTACATGTACAAGATAGGAGAACATTGTTACTTGTTATCTACTAAAGATCCTTCCAACTCATGAGCATGAAACTGGTGACGACTGAAACAAAAATGTGTTACATTTAACTCTTTCCAGCACGAACAACTCACCAAACGTTGATTAGTTACTTCATATTTTAACACCTTTTCTGATCCCCTGTCCCAATTAGTTGTTAACTAATTTATTCTTGGTGACAGACGGCAGTTTGTTACATTGTGTTTAAAAGAGACATAATAGTTAGAACCCACGGAGGTTATATCAGAGATGGAGTTATACCACTCAAGAGCACAAAGCCTAGTGTGAATTGCAGAGATCATGAGATGCCCATGCAGCATGATCCCGCTTTCGACCTGCCTAGTTTACTCCAGAGGAAAGGTAACACCAATGCATCTGCGTTATTGCTTTATCGCCATCTGTTAGATACATTTGTTTCTTCAACCCACTTAGTGTATCATCTGTTAGATACATTTGCTTCTTTAATCCACTCTATGTGCCATCTGTTAGGTACAGTTGTTACTTTAACTCACCCAATACTACTTGTCCTTAAAACTCTCGATCATCCTGGCAGTTATTAATTTATTATTACACCTGCCTGGACTGAAAGAGTTCAACAACATACAATCAGGAATTGAGAATACAAGCAACCAATATTGGGTTAGCCGGTCTCTCTGGCCGAGGGGTTACAACACTTTCTCCGTAATCCCGTTTATCACGCAGAGTCTCGTAGCCGGCGAGAACTGGAGGCGGTTCGACCCCCGCTGGTGACTTGCGGGATAACTGAGCCGGCCGCTCAGAAAGCAATGGCACACTACTGAGGGTAATCTTGCCAAGAAATCAACAGTCAGCTGAAAGATGCTGCTGTTGACAACGATGTCCTGTAAAGGATATGCGAATTTAAAAAAAAATATATTGGGTTGTTACAAGGGCTTTAACTCTTCATGTTTGTTGTATGTTCTTTAGAATACATCGCAATCAACCCCAGCATTATTTGACTTTTTTATAATTTAATAGGCAATTTTTACTTCCAGAAGTTTGGAATTTCGTTCTGAACTATTGATGCGCATGCCATCGAGATCAACGCAAAGCGGTCTCCTTACAGCTGATTTCGAAGCATGGATCGTCTGTAGGAGAATTGTGAAACGCGTTCACCGCCCCTGTACCACAGCGCCAACTAACTCTTCATGTAGGCAACTCATCCGCTAGACCGCCTGTGTTCATTATTTTATTGTTCCTGGCTGTCGAGGTTATTACCGTAACTTTGTCAAACCCAAACGCTTTATTTATGTATTTTTGTAACTGAATCCCACGATTTCTCAGTTCCTTCCCGAATCGCCAAATTAGGCAATTATCGTGTTGGATTCTCCTGACACAAATCGATGGTATTATAATGAAACCATTCTTTGGAGAGAGAGAGAGAGAGAGAGAGAGAGAGAGAGAGAGAGAGAGAGAGAGAGAGAGAGAGAGTATGTGTGAGACAGCGAGAAAGAGAGACTGTGTGAGAGAGCGTGAGATGGAGAGAGAGCGAGAGATATAGTGAGAGAGAGAGAGAGAGAGAGAGAGAGAGAGAGAGAGAGAATGTGTATTTGTGTGAGAGAGAGAACGAGAGAAAGCGAGAGAGATACTGTGAAAGAGAAAGTGAGAGCGAGCGAGCTAGAGAGATAGCGAGAGAGTGGGGCGTGGGGAAAATGAGAGAGAGAGAGAGAGCTAGAGAGATCTAGAGAGAGATCTAGATATATATATATATAGAGAGAGAGAGTGTGTGTGTATGTGTGTGTGTGTGTGTGTGTGGGTGTGTGTGTGCGTGTGTGTGTGAGAGAGAGAAAGAGAGAGAGAAAGCGAGAGAGATACTGTGAGAGAGAAAGTGAGAGCGAGCGAGCGAGCGAGCGAGAGAGATAGCGAGCGAGAGAGATAGCGAGAGAGTGGGGCGGGGGAAAGTGAGAGAGAGAGCTAGAGAGAGCGAGAGAGAGAGAAAGAGAGATCTAGAGAGAGATCGAGAGAGAGAGAGATCGAAAGAGAGAGAGAGAAAGAAAGAAAGAAAGAGAGAGAGAGAGAGAGAGAGAGAGAGAGAGAGAGAGAGAGAGAGAGAGAGAGAGAGAGAGAGAGTTCACTACTGCAGCATTAAATAATGTAACGGATCCTCTTTCATGCCACGAGGTTTATCACGTAGATGGTGCTATTCGCACATGATGATGATGTACTCAAAGTCACGTCAGCCGCCTTTACTTCTCATCAAATCTCATCTGCCCATTTAAGGCGGGGTCCATCTGGGGCATGTAAACCAAATCCCCGCCTTCAGTGGATTCCGAACGCATGACCGCCGTGGGAGCAGTCAAACATGCAAGCCATAGACTATCCGCTCTTCCCCCAGTACTAAATATGGTAGACAAGATTTGTGGTGCCGAGAACGCAACTCAGTAATTTTTTTTTTTATTGATCCATTTACATAAATGGTTCAATTTACGCCGATTCAATTTGCCCCTGTTCATCCAGGAAACTGACTCTGACGTAAATCGAAAGTCTGCATGTTTAACGTCGGTTTGGCAACACGTGAGACAAACTTGCCTACCATACAAACAGCAGTCACCATAGGAATCATAATCATCATGTGCCATGTCGATAAGCATTGGACTATCTCACACACTCACCAGAGTCGTGGCTCAGCTCTGTCTTCCTGTCTCGATCATGCCATGTGGCCATGTTATCTAGATATTTATTTCTCTGCCTTCCCCTTGTTGTTTTCCCCTCAATCTTGCCAGTAGTTGCCAAGTTCTCTGTTGTATGTTTCTTTTCATAACGTGCCCTAAAATGGTGATTTTCTGTGTCTAATTTTGTATTTGCATCTTGTAGGATTTGCTCATTGTTTGTTCTGTCTGTCCATGGTATTTTTTGTATTTTCCTCAGAAACCACGTTTCCAATACCATTAGATGTTTTTCATCTTGACTGCCCATTATCCACGTTTTACGCCCATACACAAGTACTGGATCTATGTACGAGGGGAATCAAATGAAAACCTCAAAAGTGTGATGGAAATTACAATAATCATGTCATTCATTGTCTTTTAACCTGTCAACATTGTTGTTAAGGATGCCAAGAGTGTTAAACACGTGATATCACGGTGCAGACGAATACAGTTACGTCATAAGGACAGTTTAAAGATGACGACCGTCCCATTTTTGATATGCACCAAAAAGGAGTAGCGTTCAGTTATCCGTATGTTGTTTAATCAGTGAAGGAGTGAAACCTATAAAACTCTATCGGCGAATGAAGGTTCAGTATGGTGATGCATGCCTCTCAGTCCAGCAAGTGTATGAGAGGAGTAGGACGTTTCTAAACGGCGTGACTTCTGTAAAAGGCTGTTCATAACCGGGTCAGGCACACAGAGTAGTGACACCAGAGTCAATTGCGGCCGTTGAAGAAGGTATCTACAGGAAAACCGCCTATCGACAGTGAGTGACATTGCCGCAAACTTGATATCAGTCAAGATTCAGCAGACCACATTACCAGCCATGGTACACAACATGTGGTGCTATTGACAGATGCAAAATCAGTACTCGAGGCGCTCCTGTCTGGGAAATTGCCAGTACTAAGGACATTACTTTCTTAACTCAGCAGTCAGCATAATTTCACTATACAGTGGATACCATCCCACTGTAGAATACCTGGAAACGACAGAGCTGATCGATTGGCTAAGGATGAACAAAAGAAGAACAGCCCGATGTGCCCGTTACATACCACCAAAAGAAAAGAATGATCAAATCAGTCAGAAAGCCACCAAAACTGCTCAAGATGACTACCACATTATGGACAGACCAGAACAAGTCATTATTCTGCGCCTCAGAACAGGACACAATAGATTACGCAACCACATGTAAACAAAATTCAAGATTGGTGAATTAGCCATGTGCACATGTGGCAATGTCTAGGCAAACCTTCTGGCCTAGAGAGACGCCAGTGAAAGATAAACTCTATGGACCGCTGAGTGAACTGGAAAAAGACAGTTAAATTCATACAAGCGACAACATTGCAGTTATAGACATATTTCAAGCGAACGAAAGAAGAAGCACACTATATAATCTATGATGTGTTACAATATCACAAAGTGGGTGCTACGGCAGCTGACTCCAGAAATGAAACAACGACGCATTGTTGAGTTGCAGTGCTTTGAAGTAGAAGGTGGTGGTTTCATATCAATAATTGTTTCTGGAGATGAAACCTGGGGTTAGTACCATGAGCCGGAAACGAAGAGAGAGAGAGAGAGAGAGAGAGAGAGAGAGAGAGAGAGAGAGAGAGAGAGAGAGAGAGAGAGAGAGAGAGAGAGAGAGAGAGAGAGAGCAGGTAATGGCGCCATCCCTCCTCACCAAAACCAAAGAAGTTTTGCACGCAGCCATCTGTAGGGAAGGTTATGCTAACTTTTTTTTTGTGCGACGCTTTCGGCAGGATGCCTTGCGGAAAGAGACCGAGCCATATGGGATCAAACCCGGTGCAATGAAGTCGATCCTCTCGACCTTTAAGACTTTTTAAAAAGTCTTTTGTGTTGAACGAGGCGTTATTTTGAGCACTACATGCCAAGATGGAAAACTGTCACCAGTGATATGTATGTAGATCTTCTCAGGAATCATCTTCGACCCGCAATCAAATCTAAACCACGCTGACTTCTGATTAAAGGTTTGACAACATGACAATGCTCGAACCCGTACTGCTCGTGCAACTGTTGAAACCATCGAAGGCCTCCACTTTCAGTGTGTTGCACATCCGCCGTTCCTGCCAGACCTAGCCCAGAGTTTGGACATCTCATAAAGTCAATGGGAGGAAAGACTTTTCCATCCGATGATGAGGTGCAGACGATGGTGCACGAGAGGTTACACATGAGACCAAGATAATTTTTTGTCTACAGGAATCCAAGTACTTTATCGGCGCTGGAGGACTTGCATTGAACACAGTGGTGACTACATTAAGAAATGATACATTTGTTCTTTACTTTTTCATAACATACACACGCGCACTCATGCGCACACACACACATACACACACATTCTCATTGCAATTCAGATATCTGAGATCTGCTGGCACGTCCTCTCTTACTCCAGCACGACTCAGGTAGTGGTATATTTATATCAGTGTTTGTAAGAGCGCAGCAATCCTACCTCATTTGGGCAACAATCGCTTTGAAACTAATTTCCAAAATGTGGCTGATTTCGTCACAGGATTATTAATCTGAGGCTGCGATAGGCCTAAATTATAACTTCTCTTATGCTGTTGAAAGGGGTAAGGGTAATGGGAAAATGACCGAATAGAGAAGGGGCTATAGAAACCCACACAGGTTACATCCTTCCAATGTGAAAGAAGAAGACGATATAAAGTTATTTACAACATCTTGTGAGAAGACGTCCCATCAGCTATCAACTTCTGCCAATCAGATGGTTAGATCATACCGACTGTGTGATACGCAACAGCGCTGATAATGTTAATGCCAGGTAGGACAAGGGTGCGAGGCCTGGGTTCGTGGCCTGCTAAGTGAGAGAAAGATTGACCACCTATCCAGGCCTAGAAAATATCATGGTGCTATCACATCACAGACCCACGGCAGAAAACTGCTTCGGGGCAAATTTGTAGCCGGCGTATTAGCGAAGTTGATAGGGAACTGCGCTGATAATGTATTAAGCAAAGTTGGGCGAGGGTTTAATGTCTTAGCTCGTCGCCTATTAAGTGAGGGAAAGATTGGTCACCGATTCCTCCGTGTATTCAGGCCTACAAAATGTGATCGCCTTATCACACCACAGGTATAGCAAGAAACGGCTTTGGAGTAAATAAAAAAACAAAGCAATTGTGTAGTACGCACACTTCACACAATCCAATGTTGACTTCAAACTGGAACAGTTTTAAACCCCCCCCCCCCCCAACCACCACCGCTACCCGTCTCCAACAACGATTAACGCCAAATCTGGAACAAACGTCTTTGCCCTTACGAAAGGAGGCAATGTATAAAACAGTGGTTCTCAACCCTTTTTTGGCCCATGCACCCTTCACCATATGTTCAGAATGACATCCCCCCACCCCCTTTCGTATTTCCTCCCTATAAGTTCCCTCCCGCCCCTACACAGTATACGTAGAAATTGAAGCTAAATTTAATAAGACATACAAGAACAAGTCTAGACGTCTACATAAAACGTGATTTGCGGGTCTACTTATGTTATAAAACTAATTTCAGAAGGGTGAGAAGTACAGAACTGTACAGTATGGAGGGAAAAACAATATCAAGTAACTGGTTCTTGTATTAAAGCGATCTTGAAATAATCTTAATTCCCTTCAAGGGGGGGGGGGGGGGGGGAATTCCCTGTTACATACTAACCTTTGCAATTACAGTCTACTGACATCTGCCACTGTCCGCACGTCTCGCCCACGAGACAGGAGTACAGTTAGTTAACAGTTAAAGGTTAAAGTGTAGGCGGGGGAGACAAACGTTAATACTGTTTGACACACAACACCACACATGACTTAGCCTGTGCCAGGAATGGATCCGCTACACTGGAAGGCTATTGTGAAAGATTAATTACACGGTTACTCCAATAAACGGCGCTACTGTCACACGAATAAAATGTTAGTTGCCTGGCCTTTACAGAACGTTGCAGTCAATCTCATAATTTAATTGGCTCTTTGTGATTTACTACGGTATGTTACGTTCAGTAGTCTGCTATTCTTCCTGTCTCCCTGGCATAGAGGTTAACGACGCTGTTCTTAATCCCGTAAACCCACGTACGAAACACAGCTGCGCGAGATTCGCCAGCGGATCGCGTCACGTTGGTTTCTTATTGAAAGGTACGTGAGCCAGTCTTTCAGAAAGCATTGGCAAACTACTGAACGTAAAACATGCCAAGACATCAACAGCAGCTGAAAAATACTGGTGTTGATTGCAATGTCCTGTAAATAGGATATGAAAAAAAAAGTCTGCTATTACTTTCTGAACGGTCGACGCGTCGTACCATCGAAACCAACGCAAAGCAGTCTGCTTTCAAATCGCCCGCTGCTGATTTTGAACCCTCGACTCGGTATGTCAGGGAATTATGATAGAAACATGCATTGTGGATATTGTACATTGTTCATCATTATCGTCATCATCATCAGCCATATCATCGTCAACATTATCATCATCATCAAGTACATTACAAATCGCGCTGTCGAACATTTATCTCTCATTTTGCGATCCTTCTCAGAATCTTATCCCGTTGTCTTCATCTAGCTCCCTTTCCATAAATCTTTCTAGTTGTTACAAAATGTTCCAGTTGTACGCTTCTTGTGTTTTTAAATGGTCGACTTACTCTGTTGACTATGTGAGTTGAATTCAGCTGAATTGAATTGTGTCAAGAATCGACATCACATCATTCGGAACATTTCCATACGTGCTCTCTCCTCAACTGCAACAGCCTTCGAAGAGTTCCAATACTAATGGTAACAGAAGCAGACTGTTATGAGTCCGTCTAGTCTTTTCTCGGAGTCCTGAGTGTCTGTAAGGACCTCTCGTCGCCCCCTGCAGTTCCATTCTTCCCAAGCAGTGATGATCTGTGCTTCTGCACAATACACACGATTTCAAAGGTCCGCGACCTTATTTGCCTTACTATGCACCAATACAGCATCCAACAGTGCAGACCAGCCAATCAATCCACTTGCTCGTTTCCCACCACACCAGCATATCCCAGGGAAAAGATCCAACGTTCAATTGTCTGAGCTTCTGTGAAAACTAAGATTTTTCAATTTGGCAAACTAAAGTATTTTCATCGTTCTTCATATCTTTGATTTACACGAATCACAATTGTCTTATCCTTTCTCAGTATGCACCGTGAATCCATTACTGTCACGACACGTGTGTGCTTTTTGTTCTCCAGCCAGCAGAACGCCGTGGTGACTTTCTCCACCTCCATGTGTTATCATATGCCAGACTTTCCTGCATTACACACCGTACCTTCGCTAAGAAACCCCAGGCACTTCTTTTGCCTCTTTGTACATAGCCTCCGTGTAGATCATTACACCACCTGAGGAAAAATTGTTGTGGATCAACTGTTGCACCCCTTATTCATTGCAGCCTGCCGACCACTCCCTACACTCCCGTTGCATTAACCAATATGATTATGATTAGACGGGTCTGACTTTTCCCTGGGCAATTGGACCCACTCCTCTCTTCTCCCAATGTTCGTAAGCAAGCACACTTCTCTGATTGCGTCCTCTGGCCTGAACCATCCACGATTTTCCTCTTGCCAGCCTTTAATTAACTGTATCCAGGGCTTCATGCAGGGAGTGTTCCTTGTCTGCAGCCACTCGTAGATAAGATTTAGCCTGCAGCACCTTTAACTTGTCAGCAATTGTTGGCAAAGCTTGCGTATCGCATACATACTACTGGCATTTTCCTTATCCACGATTGTGACATGTTGTCCTATTGTCTAATCTTCTTTGAAAACGTAGATTTTTCATTTGGGCAAACTAAGGTAATGTCATAATTCTTCTGCAAAACCACATTTATATGGCTTCGGGGGTGGGGGAGGGGTACATTGCTCATACAAGAGTATAATTTCTTAGATTAGCGCATTCACAGTGTAACTATTTATGGGCCTGGACAAAATTTTAAAAACTCGCAAGCACACACGCGTGCGCGCGCACACACACACACACACATACACACACACACACACACACACACTCACACACGCGCGTACATATATGTATATATATGCATGCATGCAACGCATGCGAAATTTATTTATATCATATGCATGTGTATATATGTGTGTATGTGTGTGAATCTGTGTGTATGTGTGTGTGCGTCTGTGTGTGTGCGCCTGTGTGTGTGCGTATGTGTGATTCTGTGTGTAGTATATCCGTCCGTACCTATAATGATATGCTTTAGACCAGTAGTTCCCAAGCTTTTCAAGCAGAGGGCCATATCTACTATTTTCGGTAGTTAAGCTGGCCACAACGTTGTAAAATTATAAACGTCGTGCAATATCATTCTTACCTTTCTTAACTTTCGTCAACAAAATTCTACAACTTTAAAGGCAGTTAGTGTCAGTTAATGTAATTAATTTACAATTGTAAATGTAGTTACTTAAGTTAAGATGCCAGTTTATCAATGTCTGGGCACAAATCTGTCGTGCCCAAAGTCATAAGCGCAGCTAGGTTACTGTCGGTGAGTCTGGAACTTATCTTGTTTTGTTATAACAGCCATTGCGAAAAATGACTGCTCGCATCTGCAAGTCGAACCAAAACGACAAATGTATCTCTCGGCGAATGAACGCAAGTGTTCAAATGGTTCGACAGACACTAGTCGCCAGAATGAAATCGTATGATCAGCTGAAGGTTGCGAACTGAACAGGTGCATTCGATAATATCTGAATATAACAACCACTAGCAGAGTAAATTATCGCACGCTGACGGGGCGCTTGGAGTGCAATTTTTGAAATTATTAAAATATATTATTTTTAATAACGAGGCCTCGCGTGCCACTTACTAACAGCTGGCGGGCCACAAGTGGCCACGGGCAGTGGTTTGGGAACCTCTGCTTTAGACGTACCTCACGTTCATCAACATCAATTCATGAAGTGTCCTCTTCCGTAGTTGTCTGTAAAACGTGGCTTTGTAAACCTCATTCTTCTCAACCTTTTGTCCGCAATCGTTATCCCTCAAACAGGAGTCGTCTGTTCGTATACCAATCCCATCATAGGCAGGCACGAGACGATGATCTCAAATGACCGCTTCCCATGATGGCCGGATTCTAGGGTCTTGTGTGTGTCGTTAACAGAGTTCATCATGATCAACTTTCACTTTTGCCGTCAAGCGTCGTGGCGAGGAATAGTTGACTTTGCAAAACATGATGGATGGTACTGGATAGTGTCATTCCGTGCGATTGTACAATGTCTTTTATGTCGTTAATCTAGTTTCTTCTGATGTTGCATTCTAACGAGATGGTCAAACCATTTGATCGTCTGCCTTTCAATATATGTGGTAAATAGTGTTTACTACTCTTCTGTAATATTTATAATCAAAGGCGGTTATTTTCATTTCAGCCGATTTGTTAACTGATTCAGTGCCATACAAAAAGTAGGTTTGGACCAAAAATGGTACACAATCAAATGAATAAATATTATAATGTAAATTTACGTTCACTGAGCATTAACATTGCGAAATGTACACTGAAAAGAAAAGACAAATAACAGGATGACCATAGTAGAGCGATATATCGCCTTTTTGTCCAAATGGGAGGTCACATTTGGCGATATTATCCTTTGACACTGAACTGGTTAAATATCCAAGTTTCACACTCATAGGCTGCCACATGAAATACGCATGCGCTGAGTATTCTGGCTTGTGTTGTATTGTCTCTTCAATTCCATAAACGTTTTAATAGCTTCTGTTTTGTGTTAGAGAAGTATTTGATCTTCTTTTAATTGCTTTCATCTCATGAAATGCAGATCATGTACAGGAATGCTATACAAGATCCACTGTAAACAAAAGAACAGTCTCTAAAACCAGAGGAACGAATTAGTAAGACATTTACTTTGGATGTCATTTGCAACGAGAAAAAGAGTGTTGAGGTGCTACATGGAACCTGAACTTTTGTATGGATGTGAAGCGTGGACAATGAGCAGACAAACTGAACAACATCTGATAGCTGTGGAAATGTGGTTTCTGAGGAAAATGCAAAGAATACCATGGAGAGACCCCCCACCCCCCCCCCCCCCCCCCCAAAAAAAAAAAAACCAAAAAAAAAAAAAAACCAATGACATTGTCCTATAGGAAACAAATGAAAACCGTAAACCGATTAGAGAAATTAGACGTAGACAGTCACAATGTTTGGACACGTTATGAGAATAAATCAATTGGAGAATTCGGTGATAACTGGCAAGATTGAGGGATAGAGAACAAGGGAAAGGCAGAGAAGTAAATACGTGGTTTGGCCAAGACAAGAATACAGAGCTGACTCACAACTCCGGTGATCGTGTGAGATGGCTAAACGTAACCTCCCACGCTTATCGGCATGGCACATGATGATGATAATAGTTAATCGTGTCTTCTCGTGTAGGAAACAATGGCAAACTACTGCACGTAAAATTGCATAGACAATTAACCTGGGGTTGATCACAACGTCTTGCAAAGGACGTGAACATTCGTGCATACTGTGTACAGAACAGAGTGATGGATGGTCGATCTAAGTTCTTCTTCTTCTTCGTTCATCCGGAGTTTTTTTTTTCGGATGTGATTGCGTTGTGCCTGTTTACAGCAGAGCTGCGTTCTTGCGCCGTTAGGCCGACACATCCGACTTCTGCGGGCATTTGTTGACCGGGTTAACCTTCCCGGGGGATCTAAGTTATTCAGTAAAGCGAATCATATGGTCGACTGTATGGGGTCTGATTGTCATAGATCAAGTTAAGTTAAGCAGTGGCGTTGATTAGGAGGTAGTTTCAGGGTTTGGAATATATTTTATTTAGCTGGCACGCCATTGACAAAAGGGAGTATTTTGGCCGTGTGTCCCGAAAAACGCCACGCTGAGTACAGACCTGTCCGTGTTGTACTGTTTTATCGTATAGACAGAGAGCCGTTGCACTACAGGGGTAGATAATCAGAGTCGCCGCTGAACGTGTTGCATGGAGGGCAAAGATCAGAAATGGAATAAAGACAAAGGAGAACATTATTGCAGATAAGTCACACACCGAGCGTGTGAGACGTAAGATCGTGCATGATGGTGGAAATGACCACGTGTTCACATGCACCCACTGTGAACGAACATTTACAGCGCGAATTGGCCTTATCAGTCACATTCGCTACCGTCATAGGTAACAGTTATTATGCCTTTTTAAAGCACAAACTATCGTCTGTCAAGACGGCAAGGTGCCAATGTATCAGTGTCCTCCGAGTGGAGAGACTAGTAGCCAAATCACAAACAGGCTCTGTGGCGAAGGGTTTCGGACGTAATTCGTAATCTCGCATACCACGTTCGAAACCGTTACGGTCGATTTGGCAGCAGACCGCCTTGCGTTGGTGTTCATACAATGGTATGAGTGCCGGTTGTTCAGAAAACAATGGTAAACCACTGAACGTAAACTTGCCAATAAATCGCACACAACCTGGGTTTGACTACGACATAATTGAAGGATATGTAACTATAGTATTCCAGAAATGAATGCCGTCATTCACGATCAATTATTTTGGAAACTGTCTGTTGCATCGTTATGAAATTTTTCCTGCCGTCTTATATTTACCCCCACCCAAGGAATATGCCTTTGATAGGTCCAAAAGCAACTTAAATCATCGAAAGCGGCGACATTTCTTTGATGTTTTGGTGAAAAACTAGTGATTTCTCGCTAACAAACTTGTTTTTACAGTAATGAATGCCCCGCCAATTCAGATGACGACACAAGGCGTATCCGGATTCGTATGGGAGTGGGTGCAGTAAAAGAAGTAGCTTAAAAGTCGACAGGGTCGACTGCATTGCACCGGGTTTTTATCCCATATGGCTCAGTCTCTTTCCGCAGCGTGGAAAGCGTCGCACAAAGCACGAACTCCGTAGCTCCAGCGACGACCCTCGGGAGTCTCCGAAAAAATGCACTCGTGAAATGAAGGACGCGGCCCGGAATCGAACATACAACCTTCGGAGCCCGAGTCAGACGGCTTGACCACTTCACCACGGAGAATCCCGAGAGGGGTGCAATGTGTAATATTAGTAAAGACAGAGAATTTACAGAGGCATGGGGTAAATAATGTGTAAATTGACAGGAAAGTAGAAGGAATATATTTCTTACCTTATTTTTCATTTCCTTCTTGTTTCTTCACCTGCTGGTTAATAATGTGTACACAAGTATTCATGTTAGCTATTTATATTGAGTTCGTGAAAGCTTCCAAATAGCTGTGCGTTAATGTACGTATGGAGTGACCAGAAATGATACCGCAATTTAGTCATCATGTTTTCATTTTTAAGGATCTGTTCAGGTGTCTGTTTAGTTTGTTCACACGTACACATGGGTGACAGACCCGCTTTGAGTCTTCGTGAAAGATTGTCTACTCTGCTGTTTACCGTTCAGAGACGGAACATGATTACCTGTTTTGCACTATGAAAATAGTTGTCAATGTCTCTGTAGTGGTCTTTCTTCTTAACGACCAAGATGTTGGTCCTCTTTTCATTGAAGTTTATAGATTGATTTGTATACACGTGTGTTGTCCCCTAATTTGACAACGTGTTTGCTCTCACGTTTCTTGTTATGCCACAATATGTCAGTTTCCACCGCAATATTACTCTTCTGTTGGTATTCAATGCATTTAGTGTGTGTGTGTGTTTTTTTTTTCTTTTCAATACAGTTGTTTGCCACCGCTGAGGGCTTGTGGAATTGAAAATTCATCACTGTGGAAAACAAACTGTTGCCATTGACATTATGCTGATGCTGTAATGTTTAGGGCCTGCAATTCGTCTGAATAGGTGGAGCAAAATATCCCAGTAAGTGTGCACGTAAATTAAGGTCTGCGATCTGCTCAGACCTTAATCTGTGTCGCACGATTCCAGTAGGTTGATGATTGCTCTCGGTTGCATAAAATTCAATCCATCCTTTCTCCAATAGTCCTCTTCCTCTTTCAACACATGGTCCTCACATTTATTCCAGTAACTTTTATCAATATTTAATAGCACGGACTGGGTTAGTATCTTGACGTCAGACGATTTGAATGTAGTATTGGCAGCTGCCACCTGTCCTTTAATCTTAGCCCACACAAGTTCTATAGGGTTTACATGAGAATGATACGGCGGAAGTCTCAAGCACCCATGGTCATGCTCTTCTATCAACTTGTCGATTTGATATTTCTTGCTTTTTTGCGCCTGTTTTACAATGGACAACAACTGTAGCTTGAAATATGTTTCTGGAAATGGTATATTTTCCCTTCGGAGCCATATCTTTATTGCTTCCTTTCTGCTCGATGCCGTAGGTATTTTGTCTTTTTGGGCAACAACATTGTGATATGATGCATTGTCCATTGTTAGACAAGACGGTCTATCAAGGGATGGAAGTACTGTATTCTCGAGCCAATCTCTAAATACATTACCATTCATCTCATTATGATAATCCCTATTGTCTGTATGCTTTGATACGAATAAGAGCCCAGCATTCTGTAGTAAGACATTATGAACACTACCAGCATAGGCTATGACCATACGCTGTTCTTTACTACTGGGCACATAACGCTTTATTTTTTCATTCACTGATTGCCATTCCTTTTCACTTGTGTGGTGCGCATTGATCTATGTCTCATCCAAATACACTATGTCATAATTTTCTTTGCGCATTTCCATCATTTCACGTAAGTATCTGCTTTTCATGGCCCCTAAATGCGATTGGTCGCAAAGGATATTTCTACCTCCCTTGTACTTTCTAAAAGTGAAGCCTAATGTCCTTATAATTTTCCACAAAGTTGTTTTGGATAGCTTTATGTTATTGTTCTTTCTCAACCAAACCCTCAGTTTTCTTACAGTCACTGTTTCTTTGGCATTCATCATTTTTATAATAACTCGCCTGATAACATCCTTGTCAAAGCTGTCTACAATTGCCTTTCTACCTACCGTTTGCTTATCGCGTGTTGTTTCATTCCAGATTCTTGCACCCATCGACGAAATGACCGTTTACTCAAATCCAGTGCATGCACTGTTCTTTTTTCGGGATTTGTAACAGTATGAAACAGTTTCCTGTGATCAGTTTCTTGACAAAAATATGTGTACAACTTCATAGCGATGCTTTGAAGTGTACACAATTTCACATTCAATACCATTGAACGATATTTACACATTCAAATATTAGCTATTAATATTATTGTCGTGTCCTCCTTTACAGTGTCGTCCCTGGAGTGAAGAGAGTCGACACTCACATTATAATATTTTTTTTCTCTCTCAATATTCTGGAGAATCCACCAGCTTCCGTCCAACACACTCCATCAGCCTATGGACACCTTTTCCTATCACTCTCTCACTGTCGTACTATGCCCCCTCTCATACTTCCCAACGCAACATACTCAACAACTCTTGCTTCTAGAAATTAATAAAGATTAATTTATTAAAAGAAAAGTGTAACGTGTATGAGACGTGTATGCGAAGAAAATGTGTGACGTGTTCTATAAAGTGTGTAGAATCGGACTCTCAGACCACAACCCAGTCAGCTAATCCCAGCAAGGATAGACCACAGCACGTTACGTCAGAACATGTACATCTCACCCAGTGCCGAAACCATCTTGCCGGATACTGCTTTGCCTCTGTAGACCTCTGGTAATCCAATTTCATGATCATCCGAAATAGACACCGGTGGTATTAACAGTTAATCATGGACCGGTTGCACCCTACACAATGTCCGTTCCTATCGTTCCTTAAAAAAACTGCCCAAGTCCTTTGTAGTGTGTACACAGTCATTAATGTTAATTGTTAATGTGATTGATCCTCACTCGTGTCCATCTAGCCTCACGTATCATGTCTTGTGTTCTATTACACGAGATTATATCACACTAGGTAACTATTATAATTAATGTTCTCAGTTCGTTACTACTGTCTGATGCTGTGTGGTGCATCAGTAATCATCACCCTCTTTGGTGAATCAACTTTCTTCTAGCTTTAGTTACGTTCTGTATGCAACTTTATTGATTGTTGAACTGGTGTTCTTCCGAATGGGATTTGATTCTTTCCCAAAAACTTGTTGAGTTTCCTTGGATCTGGTAGGGAACCTAGGATAGAAACAACACATCTGGTGATAGTACTAGTCACTGATCCTTTCGGCTGAGTGTAAGCCTATCGCCTTGCTTAATGATCTTTAGCTAACTAGACTTAGTCATAGAGCAGATTAGCTACCCACCTAGAGCCTAATCAGGCTATGACAAAGAAAGACCCATACAGAGTGCAAAACCCCAGCGGGCAAGTTCCCCGTCTCCCAATTATCCATCAGTACTCTATTCTTAACTAGCAGAGCTAATATCACTATTCTACTCTAACTAGTTTCCACTAACCGTGCTAATCATCACACTATAGTTTAACAAGGCCACAGTCTATATTAATTTGAACGAATATATTATAATAGGTTATACCTTACAGCACTGCAGTTTACACTAAATTACATCTAATGGTAGCCATACAGGCTCGTGTAAACTAAATCAAATATCTCCTTCACACGTTAGATGTTCTAACTGCTGCAGTGACAAGCATGTCTGCCTAAATCCACATTTTCAAGTTCCCCTAGTTGGTCCCAACTCGGGTTTATATGGCAAACTACCAAAGTTGGCCACGTGACGTTATCCTTTATGCCCCCACACAGGTGGCACATTGGCAGATCATCTCCTGTCAGGGATCCATCCCCCCTCTGGCTCCCTCAATGTTAGATTTGTCATCACTGGTTTAGACATCCAAAACAATCTAGAGAGTTACTGTCGAGTTCCAACAAAGAGTTTCGATACCAAGCTGCCAATCATGGTTTTCCAAACAAGCTTACATTGTGCACGTGACGTTGTTCATGTCCGGCAGGTGTTCCACTGTTTTCAATAACAAGCCCTTAACTTTCTGTCATGTGGTGACAGTAAAAACCTCCATTCCGTCTGATGTCCGGAACTATAGATGACAAACGGAACCATTCCATATCCTGAGCGGGCAATTATATGTGATTTTAACTATTATGAACTGCCAACGCGTTGTATCCCTTCCTTCTCACTCACCACCAAATGTGTATATGGGCTGACCCGATGTAACCCGTGCAGCTGTGTTTACTCTGTTAGTACGACTGTTGTGGCCTAGAAAATATACGCCAAGCAAACGTCGGTATTATTATCTGGTTAACTCATGGCGATCTCGTGACAATTATATTAATGGTAAGATTTATTTATATATTTATTTATATAATCACGTTTCATGAAAGAACCCACACTGAAGACACCTATGATCAATCCATTTAACTGCGCGCAGTTTGTGCCAAAACGGAAACCACGAGACAATTTTTAAAAAAGCGCGGATGTGTCTTGGTAAAGCTGTAATACTTTTAAAATTATGGTCTTAATCTCTGAGGCGTACATTATATACAGCATATAAACAAACAGTGAAATCTGCTGTACAATCTCCAGAACAAAATTTTTTTTATGGATGGACATAATGATAAAGTTATATTGGGGCAGAAAAAAATAAACAGACTATAACTATGTTTTTAACCATATTACTCGACGACACGTTCTTCTTTATGATGACGCAATGAAAGAGATGTGTTTATGATGTTGGATAGTCAATTGTTTGGAATAGTGTTGACACTGTAAAGTCCGGTAACTTGGCATGTAGGTGGTTTGGGCACTGAAAAGAACATGCTATGTACAGGAATGAGGTTTACGTAGAGCCTCCTGTGTCTAAGTACCATCTCCACAAGGCATATATGGTACAGTGCTATCTTACCCTTCTCCAAGATCATAGACCCGTGGAGTGTGCAAGTCCGGTATCTACTGAGAGAACTGGGTCCCCCAGTCTGTGAATACACCACGAAGAGATGTCTCAAAGATTTTAACTGGTTTGAGAAAGGCTCCTATTCTTGCCACCTCGTGGTGTATGGCAAATAATTACTTGATTGGTTGATAAAGCTGACATATAAGATCGCTTCCTTGTTACTACACCAAAGAATCCGTGACAGGTAATGACTTCCTTTCTGGAAGACAAAAACTCACTCAATGACATCATCATGACGAGTTTCCCGTGCGTTAGATGTGGGTACTGGTCGTAGTAGTAGCAGCAGTAGCTGCAACAGCGACGCCCAGCGGTGGTGGCGGTGGTGGAAGGTTGGATAAGAAGGAATGGTAATATTAATAGTAATAGTAATGGTTGTACTAGTAGCAGTAATTAGTAAGGTCTTAGATATGACTGAGCTACCGTATGACAGTAGACGGTACTACCTGCTTTCTGTTAGCGCCGAATAGTTGGGCGGCTCTCACCAAATTCGACACTCCACATTGTGCCAACGGCTTCGGGCGGAGGAGTGCAATTGGGAGGGTACAGGCCTTACCTTAATGCGAGGAAATGCAACCTAAAGATTAAATGTCATGACAGGGCAGAACAGGCCCGAAGCCTTGGTCGATAACTGGTCTAGGATGGAAGCTCCGATAGGCGTACAGTTAGAGCATTGCTTCTGCAGCTTGTCTTGTTCCAGATGTATTGGTCTTACCTTTCCTCTCAAGTAACCTAGGCAGGCTGAGAGAGGTATCATGCTGCATGGGCAACACATGGTCTCTAAATTCAGCCCAGGCTTTGTGTTATGGAGAAGTATAACTCCATTTTACAAACTATCGTCTGTCAAGACGGCAAGGTGCCAGTCAGTCAGTCAGTCAGTAGCAGCAGTAATAATAGAAGTAGTAGTAATAGTAGTAGTAGTAGTAGTAGTAGTAGTAGTAGTAGCAGTAGCAGCAGTAGTAGTAGTAGTAGTAGTAGTAGTAGTAGTAGTAGTAGTAGTAGTAGTAGTAGTAGTAGTAGCAGAAGCAGCAGCAGTAGTAGTAGCAGCAGCAGCAGTAGTAGTAGTAGTAATAGCAGCAGCAGCAGTAGTAGTAGTAATAGCAGCAGTAGTAGTAGTAGTAGTAGTAGTAATAGCAGCAGTAGCAGCTGCGGT